>SDVV010026795.1:0-12205 GCA_016164225.1 Gammarus roeselii | reverse complement strand
AAATTTATCTAATAGCTATCTATCTAGCTATAGATAATATTTAAATTTTAAAATAATAATATACTAAAACGGTACAGCGGTAGTATTAAATGTCTATGTCTGTTACTTATGTACTACATTTTTTTTAACATTTCATTACTATTATGTATTAAATAAGTCAAAAATGTAATAACTGGATATTAAAGATTATTCAATAATAACTTTTTATTATGAGATGTTCACATTACTATTGATTACAGTAAAACTTGAAATGAAATTAAATAAATGACAATGAAAAGTTTCATATTTATAAGTAATATTAATTATTATTAGGCCTAGCGTTACATGATCTAAATTTTAAATGATAACATCTGCACGGGAATTTCATGTTCAATGTCCGTTATAAAGAAAAAAATACACATTTACTTTCAACGTAACTACATACTAATGTTCATTTGCCACTTGTTTATGTATATCTTACTCATTCATCTGAAAGTTGAGATATAAAGTTGAATTACTATATTCGTTATATGGAACTAACAAGAGCAATGATATAATAAATATTTTTGTAAGTCACGTAAACACTAAGTAAACTTTCCGTTTCAAATGTATTTTAATCTCAGGACGTCATATCAAGCGCCATTTAATTTTTAAAAATATAATAGCTGTAGTTTAATACCTTTAATTGTTTTCATAATTAAATAAATAAAATTAAGCTAAAATTAATTTGTCGTAGCCAAAGATTCGTCAAAAAATGAACCTGGCTTCGGCCGGAGCCGAAGCTACGGTACATATCTAATTAACAGTATTTGAAAAATAGCACCAGCTTATAGTGAATTGAACACTTAATATACCTAAATTATTCTAGTCCAGCTCTCATTTTATCTCATTTATTCCAAAGTATCGTTTATATTCTACCTGATGTACTCCAGTTCAGTATTTCGCTCGTTTTCTACCTGAATTTCTACAGTAAAATGCTCTAATTTTAGCAGCTAACATTTTCCAGTACTTTTATCTTATTCTACCTGTTTAGCCATAGTTTATTTCTTCAAAAATCTTGAAAAATAGCAATCAAAGATAGAACAGAAGTATTTGTGTAGAGCACCATCACAAATACCATCACAAATACAGTTGTGATTAGTATGTTACATTGAACTAAACTCATCATTTATGATGCTCGGCAATACCAAATTTACCATTTGAAACGTTTGACGTTCTACGATTAAAATTTGAGTCAATCCTTCCGTGACATCACAACCATCTGTGGGATATCAAGTTTCTCACTGTCAAAATCTTTGAAAAACCTAAAACCATCTCTTGGATTATTATTTGCAAACTGGCGTATTCGATTGGTCAATTTTGAAATGGAACGTGACATTCTGTTAAACCTCTACGCATTTGCAGTACCGGTGTTGTTCATGATTACAACCTCGGCATTAGCCCCCTCACGTTACCGTTGATGAATGTGACATTCTGTTAAACCTCTACGCATTTGCAGTACCGGTGTTGTTCATGATTACAACCTCGGCATTAGCCCCCTCACGTTACCGTTGGTGATCGACAGCCTGTCTGTGCCTGCGACCATTGACGACTCCAGCAGATAGAAGATACTGCAGATACTGCAGATAGAAGATACTGTCTGTGCCTGCAACCGTTGACGACTCTGGCAGATAGAAGATACTGCAGATACTGCAGATAGGAGATACTGTCTGTACCTGCGACTATTGACGACTCTAGCAGATAGAAGATCCTGCAGATTCTGCAGATAGAAGAAACTGTCTGTGCCTGCGACCATATATGACTCTAGCAGATAGAAGATACTGCAGATACTGCAGATAGAAGATACTGTCTGTGCGTGCGACCATTGACGACTCTAGCAGATAGAAGATACTGCAAATGAACAGGTAACAGAGTTGGATGGTTTCAGCGTTTGACCGCCATAGCTAGTCCTAGCCCATTATGCGCTGTTCGTGCGTGTAGGGCTATTATCCCGTTTTCATTCAGAGCTTACTGGCGAGATCAGTCGTGACCCTACACTAGATTTATGAGCAAATGGACGTCGAATGAGAGCAGAACCTAAACCCGTATTAACACAATATTCACATTTTCCGAGGTAAAGCAAGCATTGGACGCTGAATCATGCGTGTTTCTTGATCATTTTGATGCGCTCATGTTCATTTGCTAACAGCTCCAGCATTTTCCGTTATCAATTTTGAAGTATTTGAATATAGAGTTGTTTGTTCGATTAACGTTAGTAGTGAAGAGGGGCATGAAACGGCCATCGAGGCAGTTTTATCGGTGGACGTACGGACGGGCTACCTTGGGGCGACAATGTTGGCGGGAGTCACCGGCGCAATACGTGTAACCTTGAGTCAAGCGGACGGGTAAGAACCGGTTTTGGCGCAAGAAATGGAACAGAGATGAATGACTCATTTCGGACAGACGGATAGATTTCAGAATATTTTTATTTACATAAGGGTATCCGCATTTCAATGTTTGGGTATATTGTATTGCAACTTCGTTGCATGTCATGTTGCATATATGCATTTTCAATGCTGGGTCCTATGAATGTTTAGGGTACTGACAAACATACTGACAAACATACTGACAAACATAAGATAATTTTTAATTGGTAATAAAAGGTACATAACAATTTACATGCTGTATTAAAGGTTAATACTCCACACATATTCTTCTTGCACGAATGTTGATTTCCGGACACGTTCATGATGAATTTTTCAACCTAGGTATCATTTCTACGTTGTTCGCTGTCGGAGAACCGCTCGATTATTTTATTGACGGGTATATTTTGACATAGATAATAGGCAAAGTAGATGCAGTAAGCTCCACAGACCAATGATTGATCACTTTGGATTGGATTCTGTAGTACAAGTTATATTTTTGCATAAGTATTATAATACGAAGCTATATTTCCTCCATGTTTTGGATTAAGCCCGAACGAATCAAAAAAGTAGTGTTTGTTATCGTTTCTGAATATTAGGATTCAATGACCCATTTTATTAGGATTGCTTTCACTGTTAACAATCATGTAGCCATTCATTTGATGCATGAGCATTCTGTTTCTAGCAAAATACCTTATATAGGCGCGTTTCATAATTGGATCGCTCTTGGATATGTGGTCAATTTGAGTATTATCCATGAATACAGTAGATAGTTGGGGAATACCCTCCTTGCCGAATTTATTCGGATGACACCGAGTGTAAAACCTACCAGGAACAAGATCTTATTCGTAGTGGGTGGATTTTCACAATTCCCTGTTATACGTATGTTTGCTCGTTTTTCTAGGTTGATGACATCTTCAGAGTCGGTGGGTCTTGTACCTATAACAAATATAGTTCTTCCTGCAAGGAAACTTTGTCTTGTGATGAGATGAACGTTGTTGCACCTCCCTAGAGCCGAAAGGGTTTGATGATATGCATGGGCACACTCTCTGGGAGACGATGATCTAATGTTGGTAACGCAGTTTCCGTTTACATCGACGATAACGTTTTTGATATCATTATACTGGAAGTAATTTGTATTGCAATCATATGATCCGTTATGTGCCGCTTGATCAATGAGAAACAGGGCTAATTTATGTGGAACAACCCCGTTGAAGGAGGAATCAATGGAGATTGAGTTTTGATCGGTAGGAAACACGATTGTTTTGACAACAGGTTGATCGAACATGTATTCAATCATGTCATTGTTTTTTGTGAGCGCTTTATTCGGAGCAAGCAGAGCTGTAGGGTATTGTACAACTTTTTTACACCATAATTTGCATGAATCAACTAAAAATATTGTATTTTTCATTGTCATGTGGTAGAAGAACGCTACTAGGTTTTGCCAGCTTCAGACGTATCTTTAAACTGACATTATCCTATAGATAACTTTTGCTACCGGAAACATCAAAGTTTAGTGGTCCCATCATATGTATACCATGACGTACACTTTCTTGAATCCAAGTCTCATTTTCGTTTTGTTTAGCAAAATTCGCCGCGACGATGATATCTGGAATGGGTGTTTGCAATGATTTATACATTATATTCAACCCTTTATGATTTAGGTCGGAGCTCTTCATGGATGTATAGGTGTTGAGATTATTTAGTAGTCCTGTATTACTATTTCCTTCGCGCTGAACACCATTTAGGAATAGAGAGTGACTTTGGAACATACGATGAAAGAATCCGTCAACGAGTGTTACATTTGCAGCGGCGGCCAATGCGCTTCCATCTGCATTTCCAACACGGATTTTCCCATCTGCAGTTAACGAGCTCAAGTCGACCATTTCGTTATCCGATCTTGGAATATGAAATTCTATAAAAGGATCGGCAATTCTACCATCATACAGACTGCTGTATGTTATTAGGTAATTTCTTTCAGATTTCGATTCGATGGAAACATATCAATCACTCCCATTGCATAGTTTTACGTAGGGTCTTCTAGCTCTGTCATGTTGAGAGATGATCCACCAAGCTTGTTGTCGCTGTATTTTTTTATAGTTGACATGTGCACGTGTAAATGAATAAGAGTTATTAATAGGAATTACATCAAGAATATTGACTCGCTTGTCACCCATAAAATTGCGTGGAATTATATCAGAGTAAACGTTTATGTAGCGTACATTATCGTTCATAAAGGAAATTTTTTCGCTTACGCCACCTTCACCGACATTATATTTACACATCGCTCCGCTCATTAAATCAGCCGATCTATCTCCGGCAAAGTACCAATTCACCATAGATTCAGTATATTTGTGTTGTGACATGTTTTGTAGCATAAAGGCATTGAATTTTATGCGTCGTGTGGCCTTATCATATTCAAACAATTTCCTTCATCTCTAACGATTTGTTTCCTTAACAGACTTTTTCTGATATTGATTTCTATCTCGGAGATGTAATCTTCCAATGTATTGCCTGAGATATTCTCGCTAGGAATAAACAAAGCGTTTTCATGCCCGTTTCGTTCATTTTCAGCATGCAAATAGTCTATGTAGATAACAAGGTTATCATGAACCAGTCATTATAGAATATTTCCACAAGTCCTACACTCCACTCTCCCTGTAGCTGTATTCCTGGATAAATATTGTTAGAAAACTTGAAGACGTATTGTTTCGGTACAATTGGCTACTGCCTAGCGATGAAACATAAACAAAAAAGTCCTCCGGTTCTTGCATCCTGCACTGGGTCCTACGTCATACTGACAACAAACCCCTTGTAGACAACAATATATACTCTAACTACAAGGCCAATCGAACAATTTTATATGTTTTGTTCATTTACATATTTACATACAAGGAAAATTTAGAGAATGAATCCTGAAGACGTGAAGGTGCTTTCATCGTGAGTGTAATCGCCAAAGACGGTCCCACCAGGCTTGCGTCTCTTCCATGTTAAATCCATGTTTACATCAATATCCTTACCCAGGGCACATCGCTTCCTCTTTTTAGTGAAGGTTCATTCAACTTCAATGGATTTTTTGGGGATACCCGGGTAGTCATAAGCAAGTGCTGTACACGCGTCGATATAGTAGCGTTTGTTTTCAAATTTACTGAGGCAGTTTTTAATAGTGCGTACAGTTTGGAGTTGTCATGCTTATGCGAGAATGTTGTGTATGGTCTCGAAGTGTGTGTATGTTTTCTGGTTATGGATATCTCTGTATTGGCTATGTTTGACTTTGGCTTGTGTCTGATAATTGACACTTTTAGCTGCCGATTTTGTGGCGTCGGACTCGAGCAACATGCTGTAACACTTGGTTTGTAAGCAAAGATTTCACTCGGGTAGTCATCAGTTGTTTTGCTTTTCAGAAGCCCCAGCTGTCCTTCCTTTGATTCATCAAACAAGGGATGATTTTTAGGATAGTTGGAGAAGTCCATGTATTCAGCCCGGGGAGCTGGTTGTATTTCCGCCTCAATGTCGGCCACGCCTTTGAACTGGATCAGCAATGAGTCTGTGTCCGAGTAGATGAGCGAGACTTTGTCACCGTAGCGTGGCTTTAGTGTGTCATAAAAGAAGCTGTAGACTGTTGCTTTAGCTTTTTCAAGCACGTAGAATCCAACTTGGAGTGGATGAACCATTCGGATATTTTTTTGCTTGAGGATCATGATGACTGTTTCGGGGCCGATGGCGTAGCAGTTATTCAGGAGGGGGTTGGCAGCGTGTTTGCGGAACTCGTTGGGGGTGCACACGTCCTTTGCTTCTAGACTTCTGTTGAGCGGGTTGAACAAAAGCTTGCCATAAATACTATTGGAGAAAAATTGTATAGGGACTTTTCAAAGGAGTTCGTACACTTCTGACATTTCTAGATATTTTTCATGATGAACGATTTTAATATCGGTTCCTGCTTGATACGAAAAATACGATGAGCCTTGATGACTTCCAGTCCTTGCTTAGGAGTACTTGAAGAAATTCCAGGGCCACAAGGTAGTCAGTTTGAGGTAGATGGCTAGCAACTAGCTTACGATCTGATCGTTTTCGGTTTTTGAGATGTTCCGAGCAAGCCAAGATTTTTTTTGTGAAGGACGAAACATGGTCCAAGGTAACCTCTTTGTGATGTAGCAGGAGCGGCAGCTCGTCTGTTTTTTGTGCAACTTCATCGCTGACTTGGGCATCGATACAGACAATGTACGTATACTAGCCAGAACAAACGGTGTTTACCAAGTCGAATGCTTGAATTTCTTCCGGTGTGAGCTCGAGGATTTCGCCAATGATGAGGGGCTCGCTCAAGCATCCACCATAAAGACTGTTAAAGTCCCACATTGCTGCTGAAGACACGGGTAATGTTGGGTCATAGTCTTTGCATCGCAGATTGTTTATCTTGGTTAGACCTTTCGTCAACGTCACGAATCCGCTTCGTGTATTTTTGGCAATCAAGTGCAGGAGATCGATATCATTAACCACCGCCAGTTTTATCTTTCCTTCGTAGAAGGAGACTTGCATTGCAAAGCCAGACACGCTCACAAAATGGACGGAGTCCAGGGTATAGTCGCGTGTCATGGTCTCCCTAAAAATTTTGGAAGACTTCGGCCAGCAGCAGCGTGTCGATGAGCAGGTATATGATCATGTAGTCGTGTAAAGTCTAGCAGTTTGCTGCCTCCCACATTTTGATCACTTCAGCATAATCAGAGTTCAAAATTCCTTTGCCTCAAAGTTGACTGTAGAAGGCTTGTTGCGATGGGATGTCAGTTTAGTCCAGCATCGAATCCGATGTGATGGCTTCGTAGCAGAAATGTCCTTTTCGAGTGACGAGGTCTAGAACCCTGTAACTGTAACCAAGACTTGTGAGATAGGACTTGAGAAGCGGCATGCCATGGCCGCTATCATTAAGATTTTTTGCAAGACTGTCTAAACTTGAGTTGAGGAATAAAAACGAGTCGATGAACTTGACACCGTACTTGCTCGTGTCATCGTTCAAGGAGACTGTTTTGGAAATACCTTTATTTATGAGAAATTTTTGCCGTCCAATCCTCTTGAAATATATCATATCGTAGGCCGATGCATTGTGAGCGATACATGGCATGAACCTGAGTTTCTCAGTGATTCTGAAGTTGCAATTAAGGCACAATGCAACCAAGTATTTTCCTGTTATAAGCTCTTTATTGAAGACGCCCTTCATGTAACGATGATGATGGCGTACTCGCCTTTTACCCTGTTCTCCAAAAAAGTCTCCGCAGCATTCACATGTTTTGCTTTCGCAATATTATTTCAAGTCTTGTTTGGTGAAAATGGCGATGGGGTACAATGGTAAGGTTAACATGAAATCATTATAATCCAACAACATATTCTTGACAAGATGTGTCTTCATCTCCTCAAGGGGAACCGAAATTGAATCGACTACTTTGTGTCCTACAATTTTCCCGTCTTTATCCACAAGAGTATAGCTGTACATGCATAACTGATGTATGTTGACTACATGTTTCCCCTCCTGTCTTGACTCTAGCACAGATTCACAGTCATAATAACATACAACAGGGGGTTTTATTGTTGCGTGCATTGGTGAGAATCGATACATTTCGCCTCCTTCAGGCATACTGATGTTTTGCAAGCCTGTAGTGGACGAACGCAATTTTACGTGTCCAGCTTTTTTGCTTTCATGCATGCCTTGCATGCAGAAGGGACAAAAAAAGTTGTCTCTATGGGTCGTATGTCTGAATGTATGCATAAATGTAGTGAAACATGGTATGAGAGAGACATGATTAGCATCTAAGATTTGCACAAGGTGTATTGTGCGCTCCTCACTGACCTCTAAACTGCCTCTGTATACACTGACCAGACCATAACCTTCCTTCTCTTTTGTGAGCTGATATAGTCTAATGTAAACTTCACAGTCCCTTTCTATAATTGGTAAATCTTCTAAAAGCACAGGTGTGCTCTTTGCAAGTTTAGGAAAGTCCAAATATGTATCTTCGAAAGGCAGATATGTATCACATGATTGTTTTCTTTTCCTTGTGTGATTTGTTTCCTGCTTCAAGTGGAAGTGGGCAATCGTGCTTGTCAACACACAATTATTGTTTCTCGATTTTATGTTGGCTACATGGTGCCGACCTGGACAATTTTTAGGCCAAGGAACATAGTTACCCAATCGTTTTGTTCCTTTAGCCCTTGTCTTGTAGAATTTACGTTAAACAGCGGTTACCGTATTGATGTTCCAACCACTACCTTCTAGCTCCTGTTCTTCTCATTTATTTGTAAATCTACCCCGAGATCCTCAATCAGCTCAGATAGCAAAGTGTTTTTTTGTTACCTGGTCCGCTTATGTGTTTAATACCCAGTCATGTCATTTATAGATGTATCCTCCATTGTTTTCCCCATTTTAATCTTCAAGGTGCATTTGAGTCTTTATAATGTTCCTAATTTAGTTTTAATGTGTTTCATTAATTCCTTGCATATCAATGTTATCATGGACGATACGTTGACATGTTCAGTGAATGGAATAAATGTCGAGGTGACAAAATAGTGGTCCAAACACCTTCAGAGGTAGGTGGATGAAATATACCCAATGGCGACGAAATGTCCAACAGGAGACGCTACCAATGCAGCAGTAGGTTGTGTACCGATCTGTTCCGGAGAGGTAGACTGAACTCCGGGTAGTTCCGGAGCAGTAGACTGAGCGACTAATGGATCATCAGTAGACGGCTCAACAGGAGACATCGCCAAGGCAGCAGTAGCCTGACCTCCGGGTAGTTCCGGAGCAATAGACTGAACTCCGCGTTGTTCCGTAGAGGGAAGAGAGGTGCCATCCGATTGCGAGCTTGCGCTAGGACTTGCGGACATTGCGACGCTTGCGCTAGGGTTTGCGGGCATTGCGAGGCTTGCGCTATGGCATGGGACACTCCCTGCATCCTCCAACTATTGCGTATCCGACATAACCATATCGTTTTGATTCATCCTACATGAATAAAAACACTACATTGTAGATTAACAAATAACGGACCTGTTTTTTAAACAGTACAAACAGCAAAGATATCTCTAGAATAAAACGAAAATATATATACATGTTAGAATTAATTACATTTTCGAGGAAGGTGCGTCGTCGACGAGATCAAGAGCACAAATAATGTCTGAGCTGCAGCACACACCCTTTTATACATTAGTATACGATGCATGTTGTATCCTGTTTGCTTGTCTGCAGCGGTGAGATGCCACTGATACATTGAAGACATTATCAGTTTACCGTCGAGAATACTCCTCAACAAGACCGATAATTTGATTACCAATCTTGCATTCATTGAAGCTAGAAATTTTGTGTCAACGATTCTACCAACATTTAATGTTTTCGAATATGACTTTTAATAAGACGGGATTTATCGAGTGTATCGCTTGGAGACATTAAATCAATCTGCACATGTCTAGAATTCTACTAAGTCCTGACTTTCCCAGTCATGACGTTACGATGTTATAGCGTATTCACTCACTTGAGCTAATCTAGGAAGACAAGCTCCTAACGTATCAGACAGATCAACCTATGGTGAAGATGATAAGGAAGATGTAATATTTATTGAATAAAAAATATACACTAATCTTTGTATATGCCCGATTTGGTAAAAGGCTCCTGATGGATGATAAGCTCGAGTCTGTTGAGGGTATGCTCGTGCCTGCATCGGTAGTCTCTGCCACGGTTGTCGAGGAGGTTGCAGCCAGTGAGGTATAGGCAGCAGATGACGCTGGTAGGTTGGGCGAAAACTGGGCATCGGACAGCCCTGATACGAATGATTCGCTGGAGGGTCCTACTTTGGTCTGCACGAAAAACATTTATGTATTTAGAAAAATATATATAACACTGATTATGGTCTAACATGAAAGAAAATTTGATTAAAATATCCAAAAATATATCGACATTTTTTGTTAAACATACCTTATCATTCCTGAAGTTCCGGATTGATCTGGTTCACCCCCGATCGAGTTGTCACCATGATTTGCTTGGAAAGAAATTATAATAGGTTAAATCAATTGCTGGAAAAGAACATACGGGAACTGTATTGGTTGATGTCAAAGACATTGGCATGATCGATCTACCTTTAGAAACGTAAAAAATTACCTGGTGATGCAGAACGGGTCCATGACTTTAGCATATTCTTGATGGAATACATCTGCAAACAGAGAGAAAAAATATATGTATATAAATTAAAGGTTCATAGAAAAATAGTTAGTAGTGTATCGCCTGTTGGGAGAAATGGAGACTGTTAGGTTTGCAGAACTCAACCTCTTCGCCAATCCCGCACGATTGTTTGTGAGCGGGTTCTCGTCCACCGGGAAGAGCGTCCTTGCGGGAAAAATAATTAGTGAATACATTGATAGTTTTGATGAGGTCGTCGTTTCTGGATGAGAGCACTTTCCTGTAAGGAAACATGAAAATTAAAAATGTACACACGACAACTCGCATTCGATTCACTGACGAAGAAAACGACATGTAAACTACTTGTTGTGTACGATGACTTCATGATGGAATCAGCGTCTCTACGTATTATTGCATCTGTGTTTTGTCGTAGTATGCACGCAAATATTAGTGCGATATATTTAAACCAATCACTCTTCCACTCAAATCCATTCCATCGCACAATATCTTTGAATACCACACACTTTCTTATTCTACGCATGCGCGATATCAATCAATTACGTTAATTCGGTAAAATATTTCTTGCAAAAGATAAGATCGAATCGTTTGTCTCATTGTACAAGCTACATATGAAACAAAAACCATATGGTCACATCTTGGTTGATTTCACACATCCAAGTACTTTGAAACTCTTGATTAGACCACAAATTGCAGGACATGAAATGGAACAAGTATTGCCTCTATAAAATATAATGTATGCCAGATTTGAGATTAGCAGTGAATTACAATGGAGAGTGTCTACTACAATCCGGAAGCTGTTGGATCGTACTCTAGCGTGAAGGCCCTACATCAAAGCTATACGGTCCGTCTATAGCAACACGCAATATTGAAAAATTTCTACAAGCATCAAGAACATGCACACGATTTAAACAAGTTCCCTTGAAATTTAGCAGACGTATGTTCACAGCTGCGCGTTCTGGATCGATTCTCTGTGCAGATGTTGCTTATATGAAAGATTATGCAGCTAAAAATGACGACATTAGATATTTATTGATTGTCATTGACAGGTACAGCAAATATCTGTGTGTACAGCCCTTGGAAGCTATTACATAGAAAAACGTGATTGCAGCATTTGACAAAATATTCAACGAATTAGTATGGCCAACAACTCTGATCTCTTCAGATCAGGGCAGCGAATTCACAAATAGAAACATTAAAGCATATTTGGCTAGCAAAAATGTATCCATTTATTACATATACAACAAGATCATCAAAGCATCCCAAGCAGAACGCGTTATACGGACTACAAAACTTGAGTCGGGAAAATATATGCATGCAAAAAAGACTGAACGCTATATAAATGATTTGCAAGCACTTGTAACGCCTTACAATATGACACCATATTTATCATTAATGGAACGGATCCCATTTGACGTTGATTTGTTGAACGATCCGAAGCATATTCAGGCTTTGCTGGCCGAAATGTATAAAATACGACGTAAAAAGGATTAAAGTACCCAGTACACAACTAAAGGTGGGAGCGTACGTACGCTTACAGTAGTAGTTAGATGGGGTACGAAAGTTGCCCTGTGAAGGAATAGATAGGGGTTAATTAGCGGTGGGCGGGGGCGGGGTAGGACGCGATGCATGCACCTTGACTCACCGAGCGTAC
>SDVV010026794.1:0-12205 GCA_016164225.1 Gammarus roeselii | reverse complement strand
GTACCATTCGTCTATAACTATGTATCAAGATATACACAACTTCTTCGGTAAGTTTGTTGATATATATCGAGTTAAACTCAATTAAAGTTCTTAATAGCTAAATGGACGAATTGGTGTCATTTTAAAACTTTTGAGGGAAGATCGTCATCTAATAAATAAACGTAACTCTTATAAAATTTGAATCCCTGTTGAACTCCGGTTGGCAATGTTGATAAAACTGTTCCCAAAGCATTATCAATGATGCAAACCACGGTTGACCTAGATCTCTATGAATCGTAATTATCATATTTCCAATGCCCTGTGATTAATTGCTTACGGAATGCTGAATGGAAAAATTCGGAAATGAAAATAAAATACAATCCCAATAATTTCAATACATTTTTCTTAAGGACTCTTAAGAGAGTTACAATGTGTCTGTGTGCCCATTAGAATTTTCCAAAAATCGACGTTTAAGTACTCTTCATCAATGCACTTTTCTCAGAACCATTTTGTAACTGTTTCAAGTGTCCGTTTCTTCAGATTAATGTATCTCAACTATGCATTTATCTCTTTAATGTTCGTTAAACTGCACCAAGTCCAGAACTGTTAATGGCTTGGCATCATATCCTAGCTTTACCTGGCAACTTATCTGGCCAGAACAACACGAGTGTGAACAGATATCAACGGATACGACTATACACATGAACGAAAGTGGTAACCGTTCTACGACACATGTACGATGTCCGAACGTCTGACAACCAAATAAACGGAAATAAAAAAAATACCGTCCGGCAATCGGGGGTACGACATCAAGAACCGTTCGACAACCGTGGGTACGACGCCAAGAACCGTCCAACAATCGAGGGTGCGACATTAGGAACTGTCCGACAACCGTGAGTACGACATCAAGAACTGTCTGCCAACCATGGGTACGACATCAAGAACCGTCCGTCAATCGTGAGTACGACATCAAGAACCGTCTGACAACCGTACGACATCAAGAACCGTCCGACAACCGTGGGTACGACATCAAGAACCGTCCGAAAACCGTGGGCACGACATCAAGAACCGTCCGGCAACCGTGGGCACGACATCAAGAACCGTCCGACAATCGTGGGTACGTGAATAATAACCATGCGATAATCAGTAAGAACCGTCTGATAATCTCGTATCGACCCTGGACTCGGCGACGATATTGGCAAATTATGAATTTTAATTGAACCGACGCATTTACAGTCACGAAGTAAATGTTGGAAAGTTGGTAAATGATGTTTTGTTTTTTCGTATCCGACAACACTCAGTTACAGGAAAAAACAAAATGTAGCCCAATGCAAGTTAGCATATGTTATATTTAGCCCATGCAATTTTTAGCAGATGCATGTCAGCCCATGCAATAAATAGCAGATGCATGCTAGCCCATGCAATATTTAGCAGATGCATGTCAGCCCATGCAATAATTAGCAGATGCATGCTAGCCCATGCAATATTTAGCAGATGTATGTTAGCCCATGCAATAATTAGCAGATGCATGTTAGCCCATGCAATAATTAGCAGATGCATGCTAGCCCATGCAATATTTAGCAGATGCATGTCAGCCCATGCAATAATTAGCAGATGCATGTTAGTCCATGCAATATTTAGCAGATGTATGTTAGCTCATGCAATATTTAGCAGATGCATGTTAGCCCATGCGATATTTAGCAGATGCATGTTAGCCCATGCAATATTTAGCCCATGCATGTTAGTGGGTTATTTACTACGAAGTGAATTCGTCGTGAGTCTGCTTAAGGGACCGACAATCGTGGGATTACCTTATTCCCCTATTATTGCTCCCCCCCTCGACCAACGTCCCCCACCTCCCAACCCAAGACCTGCAGCAGGGAGGTGGAGTCTAATCCGGTCTGATGAGTTTACTTCGGCCCAGTTTGAACAATACCGGGAAACTTTTAATTGGCGTCACAATCTCTCTAGCATCGGAGGCGGGCCTCTACCTTAGCGCTAATATAAGGGTGCCTTAGCGCTAGGATTCGTTAGTATTATCGAATGCAGCTACTACTAGCCGGCGGCGTAGACCAAGCTGCACACTCTTTATGTAGCCTTTACTCATGTTAGGTGAAGTATTTTTAGAGGTAAAGGAGCTTCCCCGCGGAGGGTGCTTTGTTGGTGGGGGCGATCAAAGTTAAGAACCTCAAAACTGCCTCGTTCACCCGAATATGTTTTGCGAATCTACTCATTTAAGATTAAATGCAGTAATCTTACAATCCAAACCAAAGATTGGTGTTAACACAAGTAGATTGTGACGCATTATATTAATGATTTATTAATCACCTCACTCCGCGATGAAATCTCTATCAAGTGTCTCTTTGACCAACGTTTCCCAGAAGAATTATTGCCGTCCAATAATTGATACTCTTCTAGGACCCTGCCATCAGATTACGATGCTTTTTGAATAAGACTTGCTTCACGACACGAGGAGGTCTGCAAGAGTCGATCTATTTGATGTTGGTAAAGATGAGTTCCCGATCAAATGAGGTTCAAGGAATATCTTCACAATTTCCAATGGCCCCTTTGAAAGAGTCTTGGGAGAAGGACGAAGAGGACGCTCTTGGTATTATAATTGAAAATGACGTTGCCAAGAAAAGTAGGTCATTGAGTGAACTTATTGAGTGTCGTGTGGGACTAGCCAAACATTTCATGGTGCAAAAAACTGTTGAATAAATGAGTGAGTTCAGTATCGTAGGGGTTTGAAAGGAGTAAAAATTGACAGACAAATTTCGCCCCGATGACAGTTTTGAAGTACTGTTTGAATTATTTATACACGACAATGGGTACCAGTTTTCTTCAAAGTTAGCGAGTACTGACCAGAGCAAGTTGAACGACCAACGGTTGCTGAGGTTATAAGCCAGCCTAACATATTAATATAATGGGGCAATTGTTTCAAAGGAAATATCCAAAATTATAGCAATAAATTCATAATTCTTGATTGATTACCATTGAGTGCTCACCCGAACAGGAAGGCGTGTGTTAACACATTGAATACTAAAGGATGTTTATCTTGATTCAATTGAGGATACTCAAGAAACTGCAGTGTGATTACAAATTGACAGCTATATTTTATTTTGAAAAATAGTTGAAATCTGATTTTTATATTTATATTATGAACTTGTTCATTTAATTACCTACACGCTAATTTTGCATAACATTGCAACAATATATATCCATATATATAAATATTTATTACTGATTTTGTAAAAACTATTAATAACCAACAATCGCAATACAAAAAACCTCATACTTTCCTACAGAAACAACTCCCTTTTTTTCCTCCTTCATGAGTTTGGTTGACGGTGGTGCAGTGCCAGCGCACTTCCTTCTCTACAGTTGAGGTGGGCTACAGTTGTTGTCTTGCTAGACGGCAATTGAGGCATGGGCTACAGTTGTTACCTTGCAAGACGATAGTTGAGGTGGGCTACAGTTGTTGTCTTGCTAGACGGCAATTGAGGCATGGGCTACAGTTGTTGCCTTGCAAGACGATAGTTGAGGTGGGCTACCGTTGTTACCTTGCAAGACGATAGTTGAGGTGGGCTTCAGTTGCTATATTGCAATACGATAAATGAGATGGGCTACAGTTGTTACTTTGTTAAACGATAACTGAGGTTGGCTTTATTTGTTACTTTGCAAGACGTAAAATAAGGTGTACTACAGTTGGTAATGTGTAGGACGATAAATGAGGTAGGTTACAGCTGTTATCGTGGAATACGATAAATAAGTTGGGCTACTGTTGTTATCTGGTAAGACGATACAGAAGCTGGTCTGAAGTTTCTACCGGATAAATGCGTATCTCTGTTGTTATATTGTAATTAGGCCTCGAGAGTTACAATATATCAGCTCTGGAGATGGATTCTTTGAGTTTGAGACACAAGTGCCTCCGTTCATTGATGTCCTTCAACCGCCTCTCAGCATTTTACAATGGATTATGTAAATATAGAGCAGTTACGCTTCTCACCAGTTTCATTGGAAACTCCCAGTAAAATTGTGAAATAACATTTTTTTCCAGTTTCATAACTCGATGCCCCGTTTTTTCCCCCGTAGATTGAACTGCACGATAATCCGGGGACGATAACCCAGGCACGATAACCCGGGGACGATAACCCAGGCACGATAATCTGGGGACGATAACCCAGGCATGATAATCCAGGCCAAAACCATCGATAGGGTCCATCAACTACATTTACTTCCACAGGTCAGTGATGGCGAAAGTTAATGGTAGCATTACTCCACCGTTTTTAACCATTGCGCTCATTGCATTACTTTCTACTTTAACGTTTAAGTACCGGATTCATTTCTTCATGGTCCTTCCTTTCTAGACTTGTAGTTCTACAAAAGATCTATCTCTTCGGCATTCAAGGGTGTTATCCTTTTCAACTTCTCCTCTCACTAATTCACCATTGATTTTCTCTTTAGTTGTCAGCGTTAACCCTCCTCACCTCCACCTTCCCACTACTGTCCTGCATCGTATCACAACTCTGACTTCTCCGGAGTACCTTCCCTCCCAAATTCTCCTCACTTGTAGTCCGATGTAAAGCAGACTCTACAGGAAGTTCTGGGAAGTGTCTCTAAAGCGTCGGGGAATTGGATGAAATTGGATTCGCTTTAGTTGAAGTCTCAAAGATCTGTTGCCGAGTTACAAGATATACCTTAAATGCGGACTACATGTATTCAATACATTTCGGAGCCCGTTCGCAGTAGTAGGGAAAAGCTCATTACGGATTTAAGGATTAAAATTTTCTTAGTGATTTTGAGAAAAATTACCGAAATATCCCAGTGCGCAAATCATATGTACCTAGTCTTCGTCACCGCGAGCTGTTCTGAAGTTAACACGTTTAACTTTTCGTAATATTAACTTATATGTTATGGTAGTAGTTAAATTTACATTTGCATCTCACAAACAATGGATATTGTGAGAGCACACTCTTTATTGTTCAATATGGCAGGGAACAATAGAACGTCAATTGACAGTTGAGTAATCATGACATTTTGCTGTTCACACTGACCTCTAATGAAGAAACTGAAAGTAGAAAATGTTCAACATGAGATTGTATGTATCATCTATTTATGAAACATTTGGCACCAAAATCAAATATTTTGAAACTAACTTCAAAGTAACAAAAATGTTACATATGCGCAAGATAAAAACATTTAAATGAACCTCTAAAATTAGCCAATAATTGAACAGGTTCAAACATGTACGAGATAGCATGAAATGTGATTATATAGAAAACAAACATCAGTTAGAATATGATACTAATGACTAAAAAATAATTGATATGATAAATTGCACAAAGGAAGTAAATAACTGCTCCAGATTTCCTTGCGTACAAGTTCAAACATGTCAAGAATTCGAAACTCAGAATTCTTAGGTGGTCTTTGTTACATGTCCCCTAACAAGGTCCGATATTCTGAATACGTTAAAAAAGTTATTGATGCCTAATGACGCCACAAGAAAAAACAGGTTAACTGAAATTAAGCATCAATAAAGAAACGTTTGATTCTTCGTTACAACAAACAGACATGAAAATTTTTTGCTACTCTGCAAAGAACAGTGAAACGATATATATTTAGTATATCCCACGATTATATGCATCAGTCGACATTATGCCCTCTGATAGAATAATATGGAAAATTGTTCGAGTATTGCGAAATCCAGGAATAACAGTAGGGAAAGATGATGTCCTCCTTGACGAATTGAACAATATCATTTCCTCATCCCACTCGGCCACGGGGGCCGCCGTAGCCGAGTGGTTAGCGTGTCCGACTGCAGTGTCAGCCTCTGGTGCTGCATGTCGCGAGTTCGAGCCTCGGCGTGGACACGGCGGTCTTGTGGCGGATAGATTGGGCGCTGTATGTCTATACATACATACATACATCCCATGAGAGTATCTTGATGGGGGACTTCAACCTACCTGAAATCAATTGGACAACACTGGAAGCTGCTTTACGAGCCGCCAGGTTGATACGGTTCGTCAATAATAACCTAAAACAGTACATGGAAGAACCGACCAGTAGGCCTAGCTTCTTGGACCTTGTTCTATCGACTGAAGAAAAGAGTGGTAGAACTGGTAATAGTTAAAGATAAAGTAGTTGATCACCAGACTAGTGAATTACAAATCACAGTGAATCGAAAAACAAAGGAATCAGCTAGGCATAACTTCGAATTTTGAGGAGCGAATTTTGACGGCTTGGAGGAAGGATTCACAAACATAGACTTCGGGTACCAAATGTTGATGAAAAAAATGCTTTGCATATCTTAGAGAGAGGGTGGTGCAGGTAAGCAAGCGAGCGATGCATCCCGCAGATAAAAGTATAAATAGACAATCCTTCTTGTCTGAATAATGAAATTCAAGAAGCAATTGCTTGCTGACAGACATTGTAACAAGTGCACAAAACTTATCCGACACAGGAATCACAAGAAGCGCATGTTGGGCAGGTAGAAGAGTGAAGAAAGTGGTCAGAAGTGCCAAGAGAAAGAAGGAAAAAAATGTTGTTAATTCGGCCGAGCGCAATTCTTATGAGTTCAATGCATATATGGATGAGAGACATGTTGTCCTCGACGGCATTGGCCTTCCATACGATATAGTGCAGGTGATCTAATATCATCCGATGCACACATGTCCATGATACTGAAATAGTTCCCTGACGGAGGTCTTTAACAGGTTTAGGACGAGTGGAATTGTTCTAGGAGATTAGAAAACAGCAAACATCACAGCCATTTTGAAAAAAATTTAGTTGGCAAAGGCCAGGAAACTATAGACTAATCAATATCACATTTTTGGTCGGCAAAACCTTTGAAATATTAAAAAAAAACAAGTTTAACATGTCACCTCGAGAGAAGCCACCTCATCAAGGAAACTCAACACGGCTTAAGAAACAAATTTAGCTGCCTGTCCAATCTCCTGGCTTTTTCAACAAGGTCACCGAGATATACGATGAAACCCAAGCTGCCGGCCCTATTCATCTTATTTTTCAAAAAGCGTTGATATGATTCTCCATGAACGCCTACTGAAAAAAGTGGAGGCACTTGGCATGTCTGGAAACGTGGCTAGGTGGCTCCGAAATTAGCTGAACGGCCGCAAGAAACGGGTCTGTGTCGGACAAGGAAAAAATCGGTGGGCTACGGTAATAACAGGAGTACCTCAAGGCAGTGTTCTTGGGCCCAATAACTTCATAATCAATATAAATGATCTACACACCAACATCGTTAGCAAGTCATTAAAATCTGCTGACAACACTGAACTCAGCCACAAAGCGGACTGTGAGTTAGTTTGCATAACCATTAAGAGGGATCTTGAGGATTTTGATAAGAAAAGGGGCGGTCTGATACGTGGTTAATGATCTTTAATATTGAAAAATGCACTGCTTTGCAGATTGGATCATAAAATCAAAATTTGGTTTACGTGATGTCAGACCAGCATACGACTGACGTCGACCAACGACGAAATCTTGGAATATTAATCGCCAAAGATACCAAGTGGAAAAACCAAGTGGAAGCTAGCTACAAGAAAAGCAATAGAGTGCATGGCTTTATATCCCGAAGCTTCCACTACAAGTCCAGGGACATTGTGCTTCCGTTGTATCCTTCACTCGTCAGGCCCCAAAATAAATTTGCAGTATAAATTTGGTCCCATCATCTAAGATTGGATATTAACAAAACTGACTCCGGAACTGAGAAATAAGACATATCCGCAAAACTCGACGAACTTTAACGGATATCACTGGAAAGGACGACTTAGAGGCCAGTTAATAGAAACCTTCAAATACATAAACAGGTTTACTAGAGCCAGCCTTGAGGGACTCTTTAGCCGATATTATAACCCAAGGAGCAGTATTAATGGGAAAAACCAGCTAAAACGTTCCAGAACATTAGTGGCCAATGCCTTTTTTCAAATCAAGATACCCAAAATTTGTAACCGTCCACCACATGATGTGGTCAAGAGTAATTACGCAAACCCCTTCAAAAATCGCCACGACAAACACCGGGAGACTAATCCAACCCCTTACTATAAAAATGTGACGTTAGAACTATTGCCGCAAAGGAGGCATCAACCTCCGTTGGAGCCTTCAGCATCCGGCAGCCCATGAACGATGGGCACCTCATCTAGGCTGGGCTAGTTGTACTGCAAACTCAACTTTAGAGTACTGCTAGGATGGACTCTTCAGCTCGTCCAGGCCTACTACCACTACTACTACTACTACTACTACTACTGCTACTACTACTACTACTACTCGCATTCACTCATCCCGCTAGCCTACGAGGCCGTCTGCTATCCTAACCGGACAAGCAGATGTAGGGACTATGGTGCCCGGTAAGTCGACACCGCCTAAAAGGTCGATGCGACGGTGAAGACTTAAGGGATCACATATATCTTTTGCTCTTTATTTTGATTTTTATTATTTTAATTTTTCTATTCAATTGTAATAAGCCCGGCTTTGTTTACAATCCAAGCTATTACTACTAATAAATCATTATTAGTAACAACAATAGCATGTCGCTGGTAGTAGCAGTCGTTTCATTAACAGTTATAATGGAATGATTGCTATTGCTGACCAACTCAAGCGACTGAAACTCCATGTCAGAACGGAACGCTTCCTACCATTGCTTTTATTGGCACTGATATTACTACATGCAGAGACTAATATTATAGCATTGCATTGCATTGCTAATACTGAGACTGATATTAATACATTGCTTATATAAAGACTGATAATACTGAGAACGATCATTCTAGGAATTCACCGGGTGAGAAGTGTTACGGCGACTCACATCCACCCCTAAACCCACGCCAGGGCCACCGGTTGGGTATGAGCCCGTAACGGTACTCGCATTCACCCATCCCTCTAGCCTACGAGGCCGTCTGCTATCCTAACCGGACAAGTAGATGTAGGGACTATGGTACCCGGAAAGGCTACACTGCCTAAAAGGAGAGCAGCTTGCTCTCCTCGATGCGGTGGTGAAAACTTGAAGGAATACCATATATTTTTACTCTTTATTTTTATTATTTTTATGTGGTACAGTGCTAGCACGGACCACCGAACTGGTGAGGGTGAAGTCGGCCGGCGACTCACCCTCACACCCCATAATATTCGAAAACTGATCCCGCACCAGGAGGAGAGCGTTGCTCAACTCAAAGGTATGACGTAGACTCAACCAAGGTGTGCGGGTGGAGTCTTCCGGCGATCATCGACGCTTACCGATGAGCCGCAACGGCGGCTTATCCCCACACTCCAACAAAATACTCATCTTTAACCCAGTGAATACCTTCCGATGGAAGAACACTTTTTTTTTTCTCTCTCTCTTTTTTTCTCTCCTTCTTTTTTGCTTCGTGAATACCTGCGCCTTTGGAGATGTCCTTCTGACATCTTATTGATTTATACATCTTTGAGATGCCCGTCTGGCATCTCGTACAAAATTTGATATATTGAGATTTTGGAGATGCCCATTTGGCATCTCGTATACAATTTGATATATAGAGATTTTGGAGATGCCCGTATGGCATCTCGTATACAATTTGATATATAAGAGATTTGGAGATGCCCATCTGGCATCTCTTATTATTAAAGAGCACTTAATGCACCTGCCTTTAGATTGACCCATCTGTACATTCTGAATGAACTAACCGTCTTTTTTCTCTCCCTTAGTACGGATCCGGGAGTGACCCTGTTTCAGCATGGAGCAGAGAGACGCTGACCCACTAACCCATTCCTTACAGATGTTCGAGTTATTTCTCGTGCTGCCTTCGGTGGGCAGCACGCACCGATTAGCTATCGAAATAATATTTGTTAGCTGTCCCTGAAATATGAAACATTCTTGGAGATGCCCTTCTGGCATCTCACGTGAAGCATATTGAGATTATATAAACTAATCCCTGAAGATAACCGCATCTCTCCCACCTTGAAATGTATTCCTTTGTACAATGTAGTTAACTAACCACCTTCTCTTCTTAAGCACAGATTCGGGTGGGACCTGGTGCAGCAACGTCAGACACACGTGTTCAGAGACTTACTCTACTGAACACTAGGGAGAACCACTCTCAGGAAACTGAGGGTGTTTTTCACCTATAGTCTTATCAAAATTTCACGTTATTCCCGATAAATTTTGACCTACTGAACATTAGGGAGAACCACTCTCAGGAAACTGAGAGTGGTTCTCACCTATAGTTTCATCAAAATTTCACGATATTTCTGACAAATTTAGACCTAGACTCTAGATCAGCCAAGGGCAGGTCTATCATAGGAGATGTCCCTCCGACGTCTCACCTTGAAGTGCGACAGCCTTCAAGGAACCACTTGCGTACAGAAGACATAATCTTCTGAGCACATGAGGGAGAACCACTGCCCGGGAAACTAGGTGTGGTGCTCTCTTCAAATGTGCACATACTTGTCAAAATTTAAATACCCATTGCTCATTCGAAGTAGACTCAATACCTAGTTGGAGTCCTTCTGACCCAACCTCTAGGGCAAGCCGACAGGCATGCGCTCGAGGAAAAGTATGAGTCTGCTGAGCGTATGGGCGTGGTCGTCTCTGCTCGACTGTCTGAGATGCGACCGCCTGGAATCTGAATTCTTCTCTTCGCTTCTTGTTAGCCCCGTTCCTAAAATTGTCGATCTGACACTCGACCTTTTTTTCTCCGGGGCTGAAATGCCCCGGGTAGTAGTGGGGTGGTTGTAGTGGGTAGAGGTGCTGGTAGTGGTGGTCCTTCTCTTTCTGTCCTTATAACCTTCCTTTTTCTGTATGTGTGCGTGAATTTATAAAGCCTCGTTGACTATCCCCCACTCTTCTTTCAAGGAAACACTCTACATGAGCACTCGTGCTTGTTTGTTTTCCTTACTCTAATCTAATCTAATCTACTACTACTACTACGACTACTACCACTAATACTATTACAACTACTACTAGTCTAGTTTATGTTAACAGTTGGCTTTGAGTTCACTATTGACACACGTACGATCGCTTGCAAATGATCGCCAACCTTGATATTTAATAATAAGTATATTAGCAAGACTGAGCAATTGTTTTGTTAATCCTGTTTCGCAAATACGTATACCTTAAGTGGAATGAAAGATTCCAAAACTTGAGAAGAAAAAATTTCAAATAACCCTAATGAACGATACATTTAATTGCGACATAAAAACAGTTCTAATGTGTACATAATCACAAAAAATTGTTCGACTGAACCTGAGTTGCTATCTTAAGTTGCATTTGGCATGAAAAAGAACATATTCACTTTGCCCTTATACCAGAACTTTTATCCGAATTTTTCAATTTTTTTTTTCCTTTCAAATTATATATTTGATAAAATTACTTTCATGTACAATATTTAATGCTAGTTAAAATTCATTTAATACTTAAAGGATTATTCCAATCCAAACACTTTCCTTATTTGTCAAGGTCAGTGAACTTTTGGGGCTGATTGAACATAGATGTTAAACAATGAACTTCATTGGGTGATATTCTTGTCTTCCAACAATCCATAGGACTACACTCATAGTGCGAAGCCGCTGCATTGCAATCCGATAAGATCACACATAATTTTGTATCCTAATTCTCCCTTCAATTGTTAGTATTAGGAACCTCAATTGAAACGTTTTAAAATCTGTTTTGTGCCTCAAAAGCTCAAAATAGTTGCTTCATCTGCTTCATTCCTAACAAGAAATTCAGTTTTCAAGAAGCTCGGAAGGAGCGAACAAAATATATATAATATTGTCTGAGTGGCCTATTATTTTCATGTATGGTCGTTAATATGAGTCAGGTCGTGTCAGACGTGTAATATAAACGCTGCATAGTAACACTTGAAGTAGTTTCAAGGCAAAAAACAATAGCTTGGTTATTATAAAATAACCTACTGCTTGTTATTGCTGTGAGTAACATCATAGATGCAAGTGTCATGGCGTCTCGTGCTGTAGCGACCAGTATAACACTGTTCACTGTATGGAAGGAACATCTTACATGCAAGAGTCATGGCGTCGCGTGCTGTAGCGACCAGTATAACACTGTTCACTGTATGGAAGGAACATCTTACATGCAAGAGTCATGGCGTCGTGATGCTGTAGCGACCAGTATAACACTCTTCACTGTATGGAAGGAACATCTTACATGCAAGAGTCATGGCGTCGTGGTGCTGTAGCGACCAGTATAACACTGTTCACTGTATGGAAGGAACATCTTACA
>SDVV010026793.1:0-12205 GCA_016164225.1 Gammarus roeselii | reverse complement strand
TATATATACACACACAGAGGACTATGCATTAATTGGTTGTGTTTGCATTCCACAAATAATGTTCACGAAGATAGCTTCGTGAAGATAATGGTTTAGTTTCGTGAACATAATTTGATGGGGGTATCCATTGCAATTGACATCCAATTAGATATCCTCAGCAAACATTTTGCATGACAACTGTAGCATAAACACACGAGTTATTCCCACACGTTCATCGGGAAACTTTCACTGCGCGTGTTTCAACGATCCCATAAATCCTTCATGCACATTCAATCCAAACCTGTTCTCAAAAAGTAATACAATAGATTTTATGTGCTATTTTCCACTCCCACTCTAAGTTGTGTATTTAGTAAACCTGCACATTGGTATCATCGATTCATGTTGAATTTTCTCGTGTTACATTATTCGATTTTTCTTATTTCATATTAAATTTGAGGCCGCGTGGCTGAGTGGTTAGCGTATCCGACTGCAGTGTCAGCCTATGGTGCTGCATGTCGCGAGTTCGAGCCTCGGCAGTGACACGGCGGCCTTGTGGCGGGGAGATTTGGCGCCTCCCACCTCTGTGTCTGCCTAACTTAGCCACCCTCCTAACTAGGGGGAAACGGCTGTATGCCTATACATACACACATTCATACATATTAAATTTTCAAAGAACGTTCAACTTCAATCTATTCCTTTCAAGCATCTCCAGAGACCATAATATGTTGATGTGTTCAAAGAAATTGATGTGCTAGAATAACTTTAATCTATTCCTTGCAAGCATCTCCAGAGACAATAATATGTTGATGTGTTCAAAGAAATTGATGTGCTAGAATAACTTCAATCTATTCCTTGCAAGCATCTCCAGAGACAATAATATGTTGATGTGTTCAAAGAAATTGATGTGCTAGAATAACTTCAATCTATTCCTTGCAAGCATCTCCAGAGACAATAATATGTTGATGTGTTCAAAGAAATTGATGTGCTAGAATAACTTCAATCTATTCCTTGCAAGCATCTCCAGAGACAATAATATGTTGATGTGTTCAAAGAAATTGATGTGCTAGAATAACTTCAATCTATTCCTTGCAAGCATCTCCAGAGACAATAATATGTTGATGTGTTCAAAGAAATTGATGTGCTAGAATAACTTCAATCTATTCCTTGCAAGCATCTCCAGAGACAATAATATGTTGATGTGTTCAAAGAAATTGATGTGCTAGAATAACTTCAATCTATTCCTTGCAAGCATCTCCAGAGACAATAATATGTTGATGTGTTCAAAGAAATTGATGTGCTAGAATAACTTCAATCTATTCCTTGCAAGCATCTCCAGAGACAATAATATGTTGATGTGTTCAAAGAAATTGATGTGCTAGAATAACTTCAATCTATTCATTGCAAGCATCTCCAGAGACAATAATATGTTGATGTGTTCAAAGAAATTGATGTGCTAGAATAACTTCAATCTATTCCTAGCATGCATCTCCAGAGACAATAATATGTTGATGTGTTCAAAGAAATTGATGTGCTAGAATAACTTCAATCTATTCCTAGCATGCATCTCCAGAGACAATAATATGTTGATGTGTTCAAAGAAATTGATGTGCTAGAATAACTTCAATCTATTCCTAGCATGCATCTCCAGAGACAATAATATGTTGATGTGTTCAAAGAAATTGATGTGCTAGAATAACTTCAATCTATTCCTAGCATGCATCTCCAGAGACAATAATATGTTGATGTGTTCAAAGAAATTGATGTGCTAGAATAACTTCAATCTATTCCTAGCATGCATCTCCAGAGACAATAATATGTTGATGTGTTCAAAGAAATTGATGTGCTAGAATAACTTCAATCTATTCCTAGCATGCATCTCCAGAGACAATAATATGTTGATGTGTTCAAAGAAATTGATGTGCTAGAATACATTATATCGTTATAGTTACTGCAATTTAAAGTGTTACACACTTAAACAGGCTTGCATGGACCGAGACCGACCTTCAATCAAATCCTTTATGATAAGGGTTCAGAGTCCTCGATGCATGGAGGCCGTTCCAATGCCACAAAGAGAGTCTTAGTAAGCAAACTCGTCTCTTCGGGTACCAGTGTCTCTGAAAAAAATATCTGGCCGGCTTTAGTCTAAAGTCTTTAAGAAAGGTCACTCACCGGCTTGAGTCTAGAGTCTTTAAGAAAGGTCACTCACCGGATTGGGTCTGTAGTTTCTGAAGAAGATCACCCACCGGCTTGAGTCTAGAGTCTCTGAGAAAGGTCACTAACCGGCTTGTCTGGTGTTCCTGAGGGGCCAACTACTCTCCGGTTTCGGTCTCGAGTCTCAGAGAGAGGCTACTCAGAGGCTTCGGTCCGGAGTCTCTGAGAAAAATCACTCACCGACAAGGGTCTAGAATCCCTGAGGCAAATTACTCACCGGCTTGGGTCTGGAGTCCCTGAGGAAGACCTTGAGGTCGCCCCCCGAAAGCAGTTCTAGGACTATGAAGCGCGGCAGCTTGCCGAAGCAGACGCCGATGAAGTGGACGATATTTGGGTGATGGAACTTGGACATGATGAGCGCCTCCATCAGGAAGTCCATCTCGGCCTGGCTGCTGGACATCTCGGTGAGCGTCTATGGGAGAGGAGTGAAGGGCGGTCAGGAGGATAAGGGCTGTGAATGGCGGATAGGAGTGAAGGGCTGTGAAGGGCGGACAGGGGGTGAAGAGCTGTGAAGGACAGTCAGGATGTGAAGGGCCGTGAAGACCGGCCAAGGCGTGAAGAGCTGTCAAGGGTGGTCAGTGGGTGAAGGGCTGTGAATGGCGGTCAGAGGGTGTAGGGCTGTAAAGGGTGGTCAGTGAGTGAAAGGCTATGATGGGCGGTGAGATGGTAAAGGGCAGTGGAAAGACCAAGAAAAGTCCTGTACAACGGGGGGGTAGTGCGAGGCTTAGAAGAAAATACTGAAGGATGAGGAGGGTGAAGGCGAGGTGGCGACGAACAAAAAAAAAACGGTGGTGAAATTGTTAGTGAAAAAATATGAAAATACAAAGGAAATAGTCAAGGTGATAGAAAAATAAATATATATATATCTAGGTTATTGAAGAAAAGATGGCAGGGAGAAAGAAATGAAAAAAATTAACGAAAAAGGAGTTGTGAAACTACAAGGGACGAAAGAGTTAATTGAATATTAGGTGATATGGAGCCATTAGGTAGATAAGGCGATGTAGTACAAGGGGAGGTGGACACAAAGGTAGAAAAAAAAGGGGTTTGAAGTGATTGTGATACATGCAGGGAACGGGGCAAGGACAACATGCATACGGACGGGGATGGGATAACAATGGGAGAGGGACAAAAACGTGAAGCAGTGGTTGGATGAGTAGTGTGTGATGAAATAGATGGTTAATTGATGGGTTAGGTTTACTAAACAGGTAGTAACATTATTGAGCTAATGCGAGGCTCGACAGCCCTGCCACATCTCACAAGGCCCACTGCTCGACACATTGAACCTTGAACAAATCGAACAAAACGTACGGGCCAACAACAAACAACAATAAGTGTTTCGCCACGCACGAAACACATATTGTTGTTGTCTATTTGGTTGTCATTGTAGCGGATATCATACAAAACACTATTTACAAATGTTAATAAATTTCGTAGTGCTGTAAAGACAAATAAACGCCAGGTAATAATTCTCAGTGTTCATTCAATCCTCCCGTACATGACGATGGAGGGGTCTGATGGTACCTGTGACATATGGAGGGGTCTGATGGTACCAGTGACATTTGGAGGGGTCTGATGGTACCAGTGACATATGGAGGGGTTTGATGGTACCAGTGACAAATGGAGGGGTCTGATGGTACCAGTGACATATAGAGGGGTCTCATGGTACCAGTGACATATGAAGGAGTCTGATGGTACCAGTGACATATGGAGGGGTCTGATGGTACCAGTGACATATGGAGGGGTCTCATGGTACCAGTGACATATGGAGGGGTCTGATGGTACCAGTGACATATGGAGGGGTCTCATGGTACCAGTGACATATGGAGGGGTTTGATGATACCAGTGACATATGGAGGGGTTTGATAATTCCAGTGACATATGGAGGGGTCTGATGGTACCAGTGACATATGGAGGGGTCTCATGGTACCAGTGACATATGAAGGAGTCTGATGGTACCAGTGACATATGGAGGGGTCTGATGGTACCAGCGACATATGGAGGGGTCTGAGGGTGCCCGTGACATATGAGGAGCCTGATGGTACATGTGAAGGGATTGCAAGAGATTGCAAGATATAGCAAGAGATTGCAAGAGATTGCAAGAGATTGCAAGAGATTGCAAGAGATTGCAAGAGATTGCAAGATATAGCAAGAGATTGCAAGAGATTGCAAGAGATTGCAAGAGATTGCAAGAGATTGTAAGAGATTGCAAGATATATCAAGATATAGCCAGAGATTGCATGATATAGCAAGAGATTGCAAGAGATTGCAAGTGATTGCAAGAGATTGCAAGAGATTGCAAGAGATTGCAAGAGATTGCAAGATATATCAAGATATAGCCAGAGATTGCATGATATAGCAAGAGATTGCAAGAGATTGCAAGAGATTGCAAGAAATTGCAAGAAATTGCATGAGATTGCAAGAGATTGCAAGAGATTGCAAGAGATTGCAAGAGATTGCAAGAGATTGCAAGAGATTGCAAGAGATTGCAAGAGATTGCAAGAGATTGCAAGAGACTGCAAGAGATTGCAAGAGATTGCTAGAGATTGCAAGCGATTGCAAGAGATTGCAAGAGATTGCAAGAGACTGCAAGAGATTGCAAGAGATTGCAAGAAATTGCAAGAGATTGCAAGAGATTGCAAGAGATTGCAAGAGATTGCAAGAGATTGCAAGAGATTGTAAGAGATTGCAAGAGATTGCAAGAGATTGAAAGAGATTGCAAGAGATTGCAAGAGATTGCAAAAGACTGCAAGAGATTGCAAGAGATTGCAAGAGACTGCAAGAGATTGCAAGATATTGCAAGATATTGCAAGAGATTGCAAGAGATTGCAAGAGATTGCAAGAGATTGCAAGAGATTGCAAGAGATTGCAAGAGATTGCAAGAGATTGCAAGATAATTGAAAGAGATTGCAAGAGATTGCAAGAGATTGCAAGAGATTGCAAGAGATTGCAAGAGATTGCAAGAGATTGCAAGAGATTGAAAGATATTGCAAGAGATTGCAAGAGATTGCAAGATATAGAAAGAGATTGCAAGAGATTGCAAGAGATTGCAAGAGACTGCAAGAGATTGCAAGAGGTTTCTCGATTTCATTTAAAATCATTGAACCATCCGTTGTTGCTACGAGATCTAATTCGCTTGTAGATTAAGAGAAATAGTTTTGTTTTATTTAAGGTCATTAGCAACGACAAATAATGGTGCAAAAAAACTGGGAGCTTGTCGACTGTTGCCTGCGAGTAAACATCACTACACCATTTTAATGATGACTAAAATTGGAAGTTCTCGATTGTTGCCTGCGAGTGTACACACATCAACGTTAACATAAGTGTCTTCACAGGTCTCCCGTCGCCGTGTGTCCAGGCAATATAGGCAGGCCGATGCTATCGGTACCAAGCCGATATTAATCTGATAGTATCAGATATATGAAGACGTGTCACTGGTACCACCAGACCCCTTCATATGTCACTGGTACCATCAGACTCCTTCATATGTCACTGGTACCATCAGACTCCTTCATATGTCACTGGTACCATCAGACTCCTTCATATGTCACTGGTACCATCAGACTCCTTCATATGTCACTGGTACCATCAGACTTCTTCATATGTCACTGGTACCATCAGACTCCTTCATATGTCACTGGTACCATCAGACTCCTTCATATGTCACTGGTACCATCAGACTCCTTCATATGTCACTGGTACCATCAGACTCCTTCATATGTCACTGGTACCATCAGACTCCTTCATATGTCACTGGTACCATCAGACTTCTTCATATGTCACTGGTACCATCAGACTCCTTCATATGTCACTGGTACCATCAGACTCCTTCATATGTCACTGGTACCATCAGACTTCTTCATATGTCACTGGTACCATCAGACTTCTTCATATGTCACTGGTACCATAAGACTCCTTCATATGTCACTGGTACCATCAGACCTGAGGGATCTCACCAAGCCGATGATGTCATGCCCATGGCTTCAAATCGATGCTATCGGGATCATATGAAACCGATGATATGAAGCTGTTGTTTACAAGCCGATCCCATTGAGAGGATATCAAACCGATCATATCAAGCCGATGATATCACGCCCATAATATCTAGCAAATGTTGTGGGATGATGCCAAGCAGAGGATATCAAAAAGCCGATGTTATCAAGTCGATGCTGTCGTGATGATATGAAGCCGATGCTATCGTGATGCTATCAAACCGATGCAATCAAGCCGATGCCATCAAGCCGATGCTGTCGTGATGCTATCAAGCAGATGATATAAAAGCCGATGCTATCAAACCGATGCTGTTGTGATGATATCAAGCCGATGCTATTAAGCCGATGCTGTCGGGATGATATCCGGCCGATGCTATCAAGTCGATGCTGTCGGGATGATATCAAGCCGATGCTATTAAGCCGATGCTGTCGGGATGATGTCTGGCCGATGCTATTAAGCCGATGCTGTCGGGACGATATCAAGCCGATGCTATTTAGCCGATGCTGTCGGGATGATATCCGGCCGATACTATCAAGCCGATGCTGTCGGGATGATATCAAGCCGATGCTATCAAGCCGATGCTGTCGGGATGATATCAAGCCGATGCTATTAAGCCGATGCTGTCGGGATGATATCAAGCCGATGCTATTAAGCCGATGCTGACGGGACGATATCAAGCCGATGCGATTAAGCCGATGCTGTCGGGATGATACCCGGCCGATGCTATTAAGCCGATGGTGTTGGGATTATATTAAGCCGAGGCTATCAAGCCTATGTTTTCAACTCTATGCTATCAAGCCAATGCTATCAAGCTGATGCTATCAGGCCGATGCTATCGAGCCGATGTTATCAAGTCGATGCTGTCGTGATGATATGAAGCCGATGCTATCAAGCCGATGCTATCAAGCCAATGTTGCAATGATGATATCAAAGCCTATGATTTCGATATGTTATCAAGCCGATGCCATCAAGCCGGTAATATCGAGCCGATGCTATCAAGCCGACGCTATCAAGCCGATGCTGTCGAGATCATATCAAAGCCGACGCTATCAAGCCGATGCTGTCGAGATCATTTCAAAGCCGATGCTATCAAGCCGATGTTGTCGGGATGACATCAATCATTCAAATTGACGGTACCAAACGGCGCTGCCTTCTTAGATTATTGGAAAGCGACCAGAAATACACCGCCGACCTGGAACAAATCAAAATAGCTTATCCATCAGGTCACAATTTATTGCAACGAAGAACCCAACGGCGCTCATGTGAATTTGCTGCAATGGCATAGCAATATGGAGATCATATTTTCTCGAATGCAAATGTTGTAGTTTCGCATTCGATGAATTTGAACGAGTTTCTCCAGGTCGGTGTCAAGTTATTCTGCTTACGGTAAGAGAAGTGAGTTGATGATGATGGTGATGATGATGATGATGATTTAGCGACTTCTCGTCACTAGTTGCTTACAGCACCAGGTGTGTTTAGAGGCTTCTCGTCACTAGTAGCTCAAAGTATGTCATGTTTAGCGACGTCTCGTCACTAGTCGCTTACAGCACCAGGTGTGTTTAGAGGCGTCTCGTCACTAGTCGCTTACAGCACCAGGTGTGTTTAGAGGCATCTAGTCACTAGTAGCTCAAAGTATGTCATGTTAAGCGACGTCTCGTAACTCGTCGCTAACAGTACAAGGCATGTCTAGTGATACGGGTGTCCAGGACACAATTATCTTGGCATTTACCTAAATTTTCGTCAGTAAGATCACGAGAAGAGAACATACGGAAAATTTGTTGAGTAAATTGTAGACGCCACCGGACTTACTTTGACCGCCACAGGCATCTCCACAGAGTCGCCGGCGTAGTTCTTGAGGTATCCTTGGTACACTTCTCCAAACGCGCCTTGACCCAACGCCCTGCAGAAGAGGAAATGAGGAGGTGAGTGATCAGTGGATAATGCGGATGATTGTGGTGAAGAGGACCAATGAAGAGGACCAATGAAGAGGATGAGTGAAGTCCTTCTGTCCCACTGGGATGAGGCAACTCCAATCATGCTGAATTGAAGCTACAGAGTCCTTGTTAAATGATACAGTGTTTCCACGTCGGCAGTGGCAGAACAGTTTCTTGGCAAACAACATCACCTTCAACAGTGACAGAACATTCACTATGGCAATATTCTTGTCATCGTGACAAGTTTGCCACAGCTGACAAAACTGTTTGCATAGTGACGATTTGTTCTAGTGACAATGATTCTTTCAATAACACTTTTTTTCTAGTGACAGTGTCTGGTTATAGAGAAATCCTTTTTTTATTCACGATATTGTTCTGAAGTGAATAAAATAATAAGATGAAACATATTTCATTGCCAAGTTGGTCATCGAGACTACTTTAATCGTCTATCATAACATGAGATTTCTTCTAATTAGGCAAGCCTGTAATTAGGCATGTATCCAAGCAACACACGATGATGGAGGCCTGTTATAAGTTACTCTAAACTTCTTGTTCTAGTTCCTTAAGTTGCTCTACACTTCTTGTTCTAGTTCATTAAGCTGCTCTACACTTCTCGTTCTAGTTCCTTAAGTTATTCTACACTTCTTGTTCTAGTTCCTTAAGTTGTTCTACACTTCTTGTTCTAGTTCCTTAAGTTGTTCTACACTTCTTGTTCTAGTTCCTTAAGTTGTTCTACACTTCTTGTTCTAGTTCCTTAAGTTGTTCTACACTTCTTGTTCTAGTTCCTTAAGTTGTTCTACACTTCTTGTTCTAGTTCCTTAAGTTGTTCTACACTTCTTGTTCTAGTTCTTTAAGTTGTTCTACACTTCTTGTTCTAGTTCTTTAAGTTGTTCTACACTTCTTGTTCTAGTTCCTTAAGCTGCTCTACACTTTTTGTTCTAGTTACTTAAGCTGCTCTACACTCCTTGTTCTAGTTCCTCTAGCTGCTCTACACTCCTTGTTCTAGTACCTCTAGCTGCTCTACACTCCTTGTTCAAGTTCCTCAAGTTGTTCTACACTTCTTGTTCTAGTTACTTAAGCTGCTCTACACTTCTTGTTCTAGTTACTTAAACTGCTCTACACTCCTTGTTCTAGTTCCTCAAGTTGTTCTACACTTCTTGTTCTAGTTCTTTAAGCTGCTCTACACTTCTTGTTCTAGTTACTTAAGCTGCTCTACACTCCTTGTTCTAGTTCCTCTAGCTGCTCTACACTCCTTGTTCTAGTACCTCTAGCTGCTCTATACTCCTTGTTCTAGTGCCTCCAGTTCCTTTTGGTACTGCACCTCCCAAAACATTGCACCAAACTCCTCCTTCAAGTTCATCTAGTTCCTCTATAGTTGTCCTGCGCACTTTGTTTTAGTTCCATTAGTTCATTTGCTAGTGCACCTTCCAAGCCGGTGCTCTGCTCTCCATTTCCATTTGCTTTACCTTTCGTTCTCCTCTCAGCCCCTCCTCCTCCTCTCCCTCTTTTCCTACGTTCCCTTTCTGCTCGGCGGGGCTCAGGCTCGAGTCCCTGCGCCTCGAAATCACTGAAGTGCTAAACTGAATCCTTACCAAGCCCGTTTAAGAGGGCACACGAGGAGAGGGGTTTGGTCCCAACGAGGGGGGTTGAGTCTGGGGAACGGGTCCTTGATCCTATTTGGGTGCTGACACGGTATGATGTCTGGTACAAAAGCTTTGCTGCTGGCACGAGCAACAACGCAGTGGCTGGACCAGACAACGGCGCAGTTGCTGGACCAGACAACGGCGCTGTTGCTGGAGCAGACAACGGCGCTGTTGCTGGACCAGACAACGGCGCTGTTGCTGGACCAGACAACGGCGCTGTTGCTGGATCAGTCAACGGCGCTGTTGCTGGACCAGACAACGGCGCTGTTGCTGGACCAGACAACGGCGCTGTTGCTGGACCAGACAACGGCGCTGTAGCTGGACCAGACAACGGCGCTGTTGCTGGACCAGACAACGGCGCTGTTGCTGGACCAGACAACGGCGCTGTTGCTGGACCAGACAACGGCGCTGTTGCTGGACCAGACAACGGCGCTGTTGCTGGACCAGACAACAGTACGTTGTTAGCACGGAAAACTGCTCTGTTACTGATACGGACAGCAGCTCTGTTGCTGGTACGGACAACAGCTCTGTTGCTGGTACGGACAGCAGCTCTGTTGCTGGTACGGACAACAGCTCTGTTGCTGCTGTCTGTGCCAACTGCTATGTTGCTGCCGTGGACAACAAATGCGTTGCGACTGCAATTGTTGTCGAGGCTAAGAAAGTACAGCGATGAGCAGAAATACAATAATATGGTCTTTACCTAACATTAACGGCTAAACGACACTACCAGCGTGACCACAGTAAAACACAGCAGCTCAGTCACAACAGCAAGCAACAACATCATTAGACGTCGCCATTAGCTGACCACAGTGATGCACAGCAGCTCAGTCACAACAGCAAGCAGCCACAGCATTAGACATCTCACTTGCGTGACCGCAGTGATGCACAGCAGCTCAGTCACAACAGCAAGCAGCCACAGCATTAGACATCTCACTTGCGTGACCGCAGTGATGCATAGCAGCTCAGTCACAACAGCAAACAGCCACAGCATTAGACATCTCACTTGCGTGACCGCAGTGATGCACAGCAGCTCAGTCACAACAGCAAGCAGCCACAGCATTAGACATCTCACTTGCGTGACCGCAGTGATGCATAGCAGCTCAGTCACAACAGCAAGCAGCCACAGCATTAGACATCTCACTTGCGTGACCGCAGTGATGCATAGCAGCTCAGTCACAACAGCAATCAGCCACAGCATTAGACATCTCACTTGCGTGACCGCAGTGATACACAGAAGCGCTGTCACAACAGCAAGCAGCCACAGCATTAGACATCTCACTTGCGTGACCGCAGTGATACACAGAAGCGCTGTCACAACAGCGAGCAGCAACAGCATCAGACCTTTCAATTGCGTGACCACAGTGATACACAGAAGCGCTGTCACACAAGCGAGCAACAACAGCATCAGACCTTTTTGCGTGACCACAGTGATACACAGAAGCGCTGTCACAACAGCGAGCAGCATTATAAAGAGCCTCTCCGCGCGTCTTAATTGGAACAGAATTAATTCGTATTTAATTTGTATTTAATTGCTTCAAAATTCTTAGAGTGAAACGGCATCGGTCGGGAGTGGGGTGGTGGTGGATATGTGGTGGGGTGGTGGTGGATATGTGGTGGGGTGGTGGTGGAGGATATGTGATGGGGTGGTGGTGGTGGATGTATGGTGGCAAGGTGGTGGTGGATATGTGGTGGGGTGGTGGTGGTGGATATGTGCTGGGGGGTCACGGATATGTGGTGGGGTGGTGGTGGCGGATGTGTGGTGTGTGGTGGGTGGTGGTGGGGTGCTGGTGGTAAAAGTGGCGGTAGTAAGATGAATTCCCGACTCCCGAGGCGAGGTAACAAAAAATCGTTTTTGGGCCACCAAAAACATGTTTGCAGCTCATAACAGCGAGGCTCTTGAAAGCCGCGTGTGACTGAGCGGGAAGTTTTGGTGATGGTTGGTTGGCGAGGCGCATCAATAGAGGCTGTGGGTGAGGCAGGTCAAGAGTTACGAAAATATTTTCCCACTAGAAAGAGTGAAGTATCAACCAACAATTTTTTGTTCCACGTACGCAGTTTGTAACTTTAGCTACAAAATGGTTTGGGTTTAAAATCCTTTAATATTATTTATTATAAATCGGATTTATTTTCCTTTAAAAGAACTCATTCTTATCATAGCTGACTAATTTGTAAAAAAAAACAATCTTTAAAGGAATTCTCAATTGTCCAAAGGTCCAAAACAAACTTGTCAGGTGCTGAAAGTCAAATAAGAATCAAGTCTACTTATAGAAAAAGAACGAAAGAATCTAAAACGGGAACTACTCTAAAAGAAAAAAAGTGTTCCATAAAGTACGGATACAGACACTAGGCTGAATTGAATCTACTAGGCTGAATCGAGTCTACATATAGAAAAAGAACGAAGGAATCTAAAACGGGAACTACTCTAGAAGAAAAAAAGTGTTCCATGAA
>SDVV010026792.1:0-12205 GCA_016164225.1 Gammarus roeselii | reverse complement strand
ATTAATAGGTTATTAATGTTAATAGGTTTCATAAATAGAACGTTTACATATAGGTATTTGCATTTTAATGCTGGCCATACAGTATTGCAATTCCATCGCATTTCATGTTGCATATGAGCATTTTCGATGCTAGACCTCTGAATGTCTAGTGTATTGATAGCATACATTTATGATATAATTTTTTGTTGATAATAAATCTAACAGTTACATAATAATTTACACGCAGTATTGAAGGTTAAACTCCACACTTTCCTTCACGAATGTTGAATACCGGACACGTTCATGATGAATTTTTCAACCTTGGTATCATTTATGTCGTTCGCTATTGGAGAACCTTTCGATTATCTTCTAGACGGGTATATTTTGACATAGATAATACGCAAAGAAGATGCAGTAAGCTCCACAAATCAATGATTAATCACTTTTGATCGCTATCTGTAGTACAAGTTGTATATTGCATGAGCATTATAATACGATGCTATATTTCCTTCATACAATTTTTGGACTAAACCCAAACAAATAAAAAAAGTAGTGTTTGTTATCGTTTTTGAATATTAAGACCCAATGACCCATTGTATTAGGAACGCTTTCATTGTTAACAATCGTGTACCCGATCATTGGATGCATGGGCATTTTGTTTTCAGCAAAGCACCCTATATAGGCACGTTTCATAATCAGATCGCTCATGGACATTTTTTAATTTGATTGTTATCCATGTTTACTGTAGACAGTTGGGGAATACCCTCATTGCCGAATTTACTTGGATGACACCGAGTGTATAACCTACCAGGAACAAGATGTTATTCGGAGTGGGTGGATTTTAACATATCACTGTTATTCGTATGTTTGCTCTTTTTTCTAGGTGAATGACATCTTCAGAGTCTGTTGGCCAGGTATCTATAACAAATATAGTTCTTCCTGCAAGAAAATTTTGTCTTGTGATGAGATGAGAGCTGTTACGCGTCCCTAGAACCGAAAGTGTTTGATGGTATGCTTGGGCGCACTCTCCTGGAAACGATGATCTAATGTTGGTAACGCAGTTTCCGTTTACAACGACGATAACGTTTGTGATGTCATTATGCTGGAAATAATTTAGATTGCGATCATTTGCTCCGTTATGTGCCGCTTGCGCAATGAGAAACAGGGCTAATTCATGTGGAACAACCCCGTTGAAGGGGGAATCAATGGAGATGGAGCTCAGACAGGTAGGAAACACGATTGTTTTGACAATAGGTCGATCGAACATGTGTATTCAATCATGTCATTGTTTTTTGTGTGCGCTTTATTCAGAGCAAACAAAGCTGTGAGGTATGGTATTACCTTTTTGCACCATAATTTGCATGAATCAACTAAATAGATGCATTGTTCATTGTCATGTGTTGGAAGAACGCGACTAGGTTTTGCCTGCTCCAAACGTATATTTACGCTAACATTATCCAATAGATAACTGTTGCTACCGGATACATCGAAGTTAAGTGGTCACATCATGTGTATACCATGACGTACACTTTCTTGAATCCAGGTCTCATTTTCGTTTTGATTAACAAAATTCGCTGCGACGATGGCATCTGGAATAAGTGTTTACAGTTATTTATAAATCATATTCTGCCCTTTATTATTTAGATCGGAGCTCTTCATGAATGTATACCCGTTGAGCTTATTTAGTAATCATGTATAACTGTTTTCTTCACACTGAGCACCATTTAGGAGTAGCGAGTGACTTTGGAACATGCGATGAAATAATCCGTCAACGAGTGTAACATTTGCAGCGGTGGCCAACGTGCTTCCATCTGCATTTCTAGCACGGATTTTCTCTTCTTCAGTTAACGAGCTCAAGTCGACCATTTAACTAATCCACCCGGAAATATGAAACTCTATAAACGAATCGGCCATTCTATCATCATACAGGCTGATCTTTGTACTTAGAAAATTTCTTTCAAATTTCGACTCGATACTTGATTCAAATAAATATTTCTTGTAGACGGAGGAAAACAAATCAATCACTCCGATTTCATAATTTTCCGTAAGGGCTTCTAGCCCTGTCATGTTGAGAGATGATCCACCAGGCATGTTGTCGGTATAGAACCTCACCCGTAACTAACGTTATTGTTGCATGAACAGGGCTATTCATTTGTAATTAAATAATGGACCACATGACTCCATCTTTCTTCCACGATTAATCTTTGATTTACGATTTTTCATTACTTTTCCTGTGATCTTACCTCCAGCCATGGCTTTCTTTACATTATTCTTGAGTGTAGCAATCCCATGTACCTTGGTTGGTTTTCGCTTATCTTTCTGCTCCGAGTAATCGTGTGCCATGTTTCGAGCCATATCGGCAGCTGCAGGCGGTACAGATTTTCGTGGAAAAAGCAATGTACGTCTTACTATGACTGAGATGAATCCTGGCTATGATTGAGAAGAATCCGCTGCCCCTCTGGTACGATATCGGACTTGTGAATCCGTCAATATCAGGTAAATTTCCACCGCGTATTTGGTGGACCCGTTTCGAGAATAAAAATTTGTATTGTTTGTACGGCGGATATGCATATACCACCCTCATGATTGCTAGTTACCAAATGACCTTATTTATATTCAGTGTTATGTTTATATAACTCTAGCTGCTTTTAAAATGTAATACACATAGGCTCGATCCTCCATCCTTGAAAGGGTTGATACCGCCAACACCCTCTCGTAGATCGATGAAAATAGAATCAATATGACCAAGCTGTAATTATTTATTGTTAACATGGGCACGCGTAAATAAATAAGATTTATTGATTCGAATAACATCAAGAATATTGATTTGCTTGTCACTCATAAAAGTGCATGAAATTATGTCAGAGTAAACGTTTTTGTAGCGTACATTATCGTTCATAATGGACAATTTTTTGCTTGCGGCACCTTCACCGACATTATATTTACACATCGCTCCGCCCATTAAATCAGCCGATCTATCTCCGACAAAGTACCAACTCACAATAGTTTCAGTATATTTGTGTTGCAACAGTTTTTGTAGAATAAAGGCATTGAACTTTATGCGTTGTGTGGCACTACCATATTAAAACAATTTTCCTTCATCTCTAACGATTCGTTCCCCTAACAGACTTTATCTGATATTGATTTGTAGCTCGGAGATGTATTCTTCCAATGTATTGCCGGAAATGTTTTCCCCATGAACAAACAAAGCAGTTTCATGCCCGACTCGTTCATTTTTATCATTCAAATAGTCTACTCAGATTACAATGTTGTACTGTTCATCGTGCTTTTTTATCTTGAACCAGCCATAATAGAATACTTCTACATTCCCCACGCTCCACTCTCCCTGTAACCGTATTCCTGGATAAATATTGTTAGAAAAACTTGAAGATGTATTGTTTTGGTACAATTGACTACTGCCTACCAATGAGACAAAGACAAAAAAGTCCTCCGGTTCCTGCATCATGCACTGGGTCCTACGTCATCCTGACAATAGACCGCTTGTAGACATTAATATGTACTCTAACTAGTAGGAAAATGAAACATTTTTAAGAATATATGTATGTACATATTTACAACATACTACGTAACTTTACAAAATATGACCTAAAGATGTGGATATGCTTTCGTCATTTACCCGAGTGTACTCGCCAAAGACGGCTTCACCAGGCTTACGTCTCTTCCATGTTAAATCCATTTTTACATCGACATCATCATTATCCACGACACTTCGTTTCCTCTCTTCAGTGACGGTAGGTTCAACTTCAATGGATTTTTGGGAATGTCTAGATGCCCATAGGCAAGGGTTGTGCACGCGTCGATATAGTAGCGCTTGTTTTCAAACTTATTAAGGCGTTTTTTATTAATACGTTCTGTTTGAAGCGGTATGCTTGCGCGCGAATGTTGTGTATGATCTCAAAATATGTGTATGTTTTCTGGTTATGAATGTCTCTATATTGTTCATGTCTGATTTTAGCGTGTGTCTGGTAATTTACACCATTAGTAGCTGATTTTGTGGCGTCGGGCTAGAGCAAAATGCTGTAGCACGTTGGTTGCAAACAAATGATTTCACGCGGTTAGTCGTCGGTTGTTTCGCTTGTCAGTAGTCCAGCTATCCTTTCTTTGATTCATTGTACAAGGGATGATTTTTCGGGTAGTCTGAGAAGTCCATGTATTCAGCTAGGGGAGCTTGCCGGATTTCCGCCTCAATGAAGGCCACGAATATGAGCTGCAGCAGCAATGAGTCTGTGTCCGAGTAGATGAGCGAGACGTTGTCACCGTAGCGTGGTTTCAGCGTATCTCAAAAGAAGCTGTAGACTTTTGCTTTAGCTTTCTCAAGCACGTAGAGTTCAACTACGTGTGGGTGTCTCATTCGGACATTTTTTTTGCTTGAGGATCATGATGACTGTTTTGGGGCCGATGGCGTAGCAGTTTTTCAGGAGGGGGTGGCAGCGTGTTTTCGGAATTTAATGGCTGCGCACACAACCTTTGTCTATAGATTTCTGTTGAGCGGATTGATCAAAAGCTTGCCGCAGATACTATTTGAGAGCAGTTTACACACGGTCTTTTTGAAGGAGTAAATAGATTTTTGACGTTTTTGGATATTTTTTGTGATGAAGTATTTGTAGACCGGTTCCTGTTCTATGCAAAAAATTTGATGAACCTTGGTCACTTCCAATGCTTGTCTGAGGAGAACTTGCAGTCAATTTGGAGTAGATGACTAACAACCAGCTTACAATCTGCTCGTTTTCGGATTTTGAGATGTTCCGAGCCTGCCAATCGATTTTTTGTGATAGGCGAAACATCGTTCAAGGCAACCTCTTTGCGATGTAGCAGTAGCGGCATCTCGTCTATTTGTCGTGCAACTTCATCGCTGACTTCGGCATCGATACAGACAATGTACATGTACTCGCCAGAACAGTCCGCGTTTACCAAGTCGAATGCTTGAATTTATTCGGGTGTGAGCTCGAGGATTTCACCATAAGAGGCACACTTTAGCATCCACCATAAGGACTGTTAAAGTTCCGCATTGCTGCTGAAGACATAGGTAGTTTAAGGTCACAGTTTTTGCATCGGGGATTGTTTATCTTGGTAAGGCCTCTCGTCTACGTCACAAATCCTTCTGGTTTATTTTTGACAATCAAATGAAGTAGATCGATATCTTTGACTAGCTCCAGTTTCATCTTGCCTTCGTAGAGGGCAGCTTGCATGGCAAAGCCGGGGGCGCTCACAAAATGGACCGGGTTCAGGGTGTAGTCGCGTGCCATGGTCTCCTTAAGCCATGGAAGACTTCGGCTATTAGCAACGTGTAGATGCAAAGGTAGGTGACCATGTAGTCACGCAAAGTCTTGCAGTTGGCTGCCTGCCACATTTCAATCACTTCAGTATAATCAGAGTGCGATATTCCTTTGCCTCGAAATTGACTGTAAAAGGCTTGTTGCGATGGGATGTCAGTTTGGTCCAGCACATAATCCGATGTGATGGATTCATAGCAGAAATGTTCTTTTTGAGTGGCGAAGTCTAGAACGTTGTCGCTGTAGCCGAGACTTGTGAGGTGGGATTTCAGGAGCGGCATATCATGGCCACTATCTTTAAGATTTCTGGCAAGACTGGCTAAACTTGAGTTGAGAAACGAGTATGAGTCGATGAACTTGACACCATACTTGCTCGTGTCATTGTTCAAGGATACAAAGATGCTGAACATTTTTCCGATTATTTTGGTAGCACATTTATTTTTGAGTAGTTAGTGTCGTCCAATCTTCTCAATGTGAAGCGCATGTCATAAGCCGATGCGTTGTGAGCAATACAAGGCATATAGCGCAACATCTCCATGATTCTGGGGTTACAATTCGAGCATAGAGCGGCAATAAAGTTCCCTGATATCACTTCTTTGTTGGGGCCGAAGAATCCCTCGACATAATGATTATGGTAGCGAACTCGTCATTTACCAATGCTCCATAAGCGTTGCCGTAGCATTCACATGTTTTGCTTTCGCAATATGTTTTCAGGTCATGTTTTGTGAGGACGGGGATGGGGTACAATGGTAAGGTGTCCATATAATCATTATAATTCAGAAACATATTCTTGTAAAGATGTGTCTCCGTCTCCTCAAGCGGAACTGTAGTCGAATCGACTACTTTGTGCCCTACAATTTTCCCGTCTTTATCCACTAGAGTACTACTGTCCATGCACAACTTGTGTATGTTGACCACATGCTTTCCTTGTGTTTTAGGCTCCAGCAAAGATTAAAAGTCATAATAACAAGCATGGTTGAGTGCATGGCAGAGAATTTTCGCCTTTTTCAGGCATACTGATGTTTTGCAAGTCTTCACTGGACGAACATAATTTTACGAGTCCAGCTTTTTTGCTTGCATCCATGCCTTGCATGCAGAATGGACAAAAAAAGTTACGTCTATAATTCCTATTTCTGAATGTACGCACAAATGTAGTGAAACACGGCATGAGTGCGACATGATTGGCATCTAAGATTTGCACAAGGTGGATCGTGAGCTCTTCACTGGCTTGTAAACTGCCTCTGTATACACTGACAAGTCTATAACCTTCCTTCTCTTTTGTGAGCTAATACAGTCTGATGTTGAATTCACAATTTCTTTTTATGACTGGAAAATCTTCTAAAGACACAGGCTTTTGATCAAGGTAAGTTTTGGGAAGTTAAAGTAAACAATCTTTGACCTGCAGATATGTATCACATCAAGGTTTTCTTTTCCTTGTGAGATTTGTTTCATGCTTCAAGTGGAAGTGGGCAATCATGCTAGTGAGCACGCATTTATTGTTTAATTTTATGTTGACTATATGGTGGTGGCCTGGGTAATTTCTGGGCCAAGGAACATAATCCCCAAAACGTTTACTTCCCTTAACCCTTGTTTTGTAGAATTTAAGCTGAACACTGGTTACTGTATTAATGCTCCACACACTACCTTCTCGCTCCTATGTTTCTATTTTTTTTGTAAATCTACCCCGAGATCCACAATTAACTCAATTAAAAAAACGTTTTATGTCAGCTGGATCGCTTGTATGTTTATCCCCCAGTCCTTGTCATCTATAGATGCATCCTCAACTTGTTTGCCATTTTAATATTCACGGTGCATTGGAGTCTTTGGAATGTTCCTAATTTATATTCAGCGTGTTACATTAATTCTCTGCATCCCAATACAATCATGGACGATATGTTGACCTGTTGTATCCAAAAAAAAACTACAAAAGTAGGTTGGTGAAATAAAGAAGCCGATCCATCAGTAGCAATGAACTGTCCAACAGGAGACGGCGCCATGGACGAACCATCAGTAGACTGAGTTACGAACTGTCCAACAGGAGACAGCACCAAGGGTGCATCCAACACAGCAGTAAGCTAAACTCAGGGTATTTCCGATGACGAAGCAGTAGGCTGAGCAACAAATGGAGCTAAGCCATCAGTAGGCTAAACTCCGGGTTGTTCCGAAGACGGATCAGAAGCAGCAGCAGCAGCAGTAGCACCGGGTTGCGGGCTTGCGCTAGGGCATGCGGACATTGCGAGGTTTGCGCTAGGCCTTGCGAACATTGCGAGGCATGGGCTAGGGCATGCGATGGGCGGACAGGCATCATTTCGGTATGGGGCACTCCCTGTATCCTCCAGCAATGGTGTTATATCCAACCTACAAGAATACACATAGGTATATCTATGATGAAACAATACAAAATAGACTAGCAAAGTTACCGAAAGATTTCTCTGGAATAAAACAAAAAAATAGACTGGTTAGAATTACTCACATTGCGAGGAAGGTGTGTCAACGACGCGATCAAGAGCACAAATATGGTATGAACTGTACCACTCACCATTTCATACATTAGTGTACGATGTCTTGGGCAAGAGGCTTGCCAGATGTAAGACAACAAAACCAAAGCAATTCGAAATCCAAACGAAAAGCGATATACGTGTTGTAACCTGTTTGCCTGCCTGCAGCGATGGGGTAGTATAAAACTGGTGCCGCCGAGGCGATGGACAAACCCATCATCAGATTCTTGTTGAGACTACTCCTCCTCAAGATTGATCAACAGGACCGAAAAATGGAGCTAATAAAAGTAGGAAATCTTGGTGTCCACCTATAACCAGACTCTCCATATTATTGCATTCATTTACGCTCGAAATTTTGTGTCAACGACTCTACCAACATTTGAAGTTATCTTGAACATTTTGAAGATGAAGGAACATATTACTGTTTTAATAAAACAGGACTTGTCGAGTGTGGAACTGGAGTGTAGCTCTGAAGAAATATCGCTTGGGTTCTTCAACGCCTAATCACAACTGCACAAGTCTAGAATTGTACTAAGTCCTGACTTTATAGTTAGTTTCCTGAGTCAAGAGGCAATCATGCTGGAGCGTAGTGCATTTCCCTCACATGAGCTAATCTCAGACAGATCATTCGCCTTCTCAAACTATGGTGAAGATGTTCTTAAAGGAAGATGAAATTATTTATGAAATAAAAAATCAGAAATATATTTTGGTATACACTAACCTGTAAAATGCATCATGCTCCACTTTGAAAAAGTCTCCTGATGGATGATAAGCTCGAGTCTGTTCGAGGTATGCTTGTGTCTGCATCAGTTAAACTCTGCCACAGTTGTCTAGGTTGCCATTCATGTGTCTGCATCGGGGGTCTCTGCAACGGTTCTCGAGGTTACCATGCTTGAGGCTACGGTCATTGAGTTACAGGCAGCGGATGACGCTGGTAGTTTGGGTTACCGTACCTATGATCACCCTGATAGTTTGGGCGATGACTGGTAAGCTGACAACCCTGATACGGATGATTTGCTGGAGGGTACTGCGTCGGTCTGCAAGTCAAAAATTATGTAAATAGAAAAATTATAACGCTGTTTTTTTGTTCTAAAATGGAATAGATTGATCACAGAGTCGAGAAAATATGTAGACAATTTTCGTTAAACATGCCTTATCATCCTTGAAGTATCGAGTTGATCTGGTCCACCCCCGATCGAGTTGTTATCATGATCTGTTGAGAAAAAAATGATAATAGGTTAAATCAATTGCCGGAAAAAACATACGGAAGCCACATTGGTTGATGTCAAAGATATTGACCTGATCGATCTAATTTTAGAAAAGTAAATAGCCCACGCTAATAATTACTTGGTGTTGCCAAACGGTCCTTGAATTTCGAATGTCCTTGATGGGATACATCTGCAAAGAAAGAGAAAGAAAAATATTTATATATAAAAGGTTCGTAGAAAATTAGTTAGTTGTTCATCACCTGTTGGGAAAGATGGAGACGATTAATTATGCGGACTTCAACCTCTTTGCCAAAGCCGCACAATTTCTTGTGAGCGGGTTCTCATCTAGTGGGAAGAGGTTCCTTTTGGGAAAACAATTAGTAAATACATTGATAGTTTCGATGAGGTGGTCGCTTCAGGGTCAGAGCACATTCCTGTAAGGAAAGGTGAAAAAATTAAACTACTCACAGGACAAGTTGCATTCGATCCATTAGCAAAGAAAACTACATGTAAACTACTTGTTGTGTATGACGATTTCATGTTGGAATCAGAGCCTCTACGTATTATTGCATCTGTTTTTTCTCGGGGTCGGCACGCATATATCAGTGCGATATATTTAAACCAATCACTCTTTCACTCAAATCCATCCCATCGCACAATATTTTCGAATAACTCGCACTTCCTTATCCTGCGCATGCGCGATATCAATCAATTACGTTACTTTGGCAAAACATTCCTTGCAAAAGACATGATTGAACCGTTCATGTGGAACAAAAAGCATATGGGCACATTTTGGTTGATTTCACACACCCAAGTACTTCGAAAGTCTTGATTAGAGCAAAAATTGCAGGACATGAAACTGAACAAGTGTTACCTCGAAACAATATAATGTATGCCGGATTTGAGATTAGAAGTGAATTAAAATAAAGAGTGTCTACTACAATCCAGAGGCTGTTGGGTCATACTCAGGTGCAAAGGCCATCCATCAAAGCTATACGAATATTTGTCCGTCTACAACAAGACGCGATGTTGAAAAAATTCTACAAGGGTCAGAGACTTTTCCACGATTCAAACAAGCTCCATTGAAATTTAGCAGACGCATGTTCACAGCTGCGCGTCCAGGATCGATTCTCTGCGCGGATGTAGCCTATATGGAAGATCATGCAGATAAAAATGACGGAATTAGATATTCATTGATCGTCAATGATATATACATCAAATATTTGTGTGTACAACCCTTCAAAGCTATTACATTCAAAAATATGATTGCAGCATTTGTTAATATATTCAACGAACTAATAGAGCCAACAACTCGGATCCGTTCAGATCAGGGCAGTGAATTTAGAATTGAAACTTTAAAAAATAGTTGGCCACCAAGAACATATCTATTTATTACATACAACAAAATCATCAAAGCATCCCCAGCAGAGCGTGTCATACGGACTATAAAACTTAAGTTGGGTAAGTATAAGCACGTTAAAATGATTGACCGCTATATAGATGACTTGCAAACAATTGCGACCACGTACAATATGACACCACATTCATCATTAATGGGACGGGTCCCCTTTGACGTTTATTTGTTGAACGACCAAAACAAATTCAGGCATTACTTTCGGAAATGTAAAAAATACGACGTACGCTTACAGTGCATTGATCCCAGTCTCAAGACATTCAGGCGAGGATGCGAACCAAAGTTCACGAAGGAAGTGTTTCGTATTTCACGTGTTAATCAAAAACATTCCCCTCCGACCAATGAAATAACCTCGTTCGATACTGATGAACCCATCAAAGTTTTGCCTACAGGCAGGAACTAGTCCAGTGTGACAGAACTGATATTTCTGCCATCAAGGTCCCGAAAACCCGAATTAGACGAGAAAGAAAGCGAATCCACGTGATGTACACGGATTATTCAGACAGCAAACCTACGTAGGAAAATGAAGGAAACATTGTGTCGTGATGTGTGATAAAAGTACTTTGAAACGGAAAATGAATTTTTATTATAAATTAAATCAACTGATATCATCCGAACGTAGTCAACTCATCCAACTATTAAGTGATAAAGAAGTTAAAATCATCTGCGAAATATTGACAAATCTACCGACCGAAAAATTGGTCTGTGACAAGCTAGCCAAGTCACGGGTAAATAAATTCAACTCTATAATAAAACAATTAGGCAGCAAATCGTCTGGGACCAAAATTAAAACATTATCAACCGTGCGTGGCGGGATCTGTTAAAGTTACTCTATTACCCACAGCAGTGAGTTTCTTGACAAAAATAATCCATGGAGGAATCAATTACTACCAAGTTCCAAAATCCAAGATGGAAAAGTTTACAACAAATCATATTGGTTATTGCGCTACACCCATATCTGTCACAACAGGGCCAAAAATAGCACAACATAGCAGTACGTATCGCAGTCATATGTTGAACAAACGTGGGGATGATATGCTAGATTTGAACGCTTCGCCTGAAATAGCAGTAATATTATCCAATGATATCCAATCACTATATTTTTCTAGCATTACAACAGAGTCCACACCGGAAATAATAATGACGATGTTGCTTCACTATATACGGCCTCATTGCCTCCCGTGGCTACGACACTCACCAGCGGTTTGCTTCATTCCCTACGAGTCCACACCGCATTACAATTTGAATCGAACGGGTTTGTTAGTCATCCCGATGTCCAAAGCCGTATTCACGTACATGATCTCCTAAAAAGTTTATTGGTAAATAAGACATTCATAAGAAAAGATGTCAATTATCTCATTCAAACGTTCCTGGATAAAATGAAGAAAGCATTTCATAAAAATAAACTCTTGAAAATTTGAGAGAAGGAGGATGGGCACTAGACCAGTTTTTTGACACTTTATAAAATAACACTCGGCTCCGTAACACGGACATAACACTCGTAAACATCTACGAAGCAACCCTGGTATACGATCACTGTACATAAAATCACAGAACAACATAAAATGGCACGCGAAAGCCGGGTGAAACATGTATGCCACTCAGATCAATTGGGGAGGTAGCTGCTCTTAGCGACCAAGAGATAAGGTCATGTGAGCCAACCGCAACACTGATTGCCACCATGACTGGCAAAATAACCTATGAAAATAGGAAATAAATATGACCCTACCAGCGAGGAAACATTCTAATAATCCTAACACAACCAAAAATCATCTAGAACACCACGTATCATAGCACTGACACAACATATAT
>SDVV010026791.1:0-12205 GCA_016164225.1 Gammarus roeselii | reverse complement strand
CGCTTAGTAAAGCAGCATAACTACTTTATTCACGCAAAGTGTCTCCTTCCAGGACTATTGTGTAACAAATGCCTTTTCAATGTTTAATGTTCTATTTGTTCAACAATGAAATATTGATGAGACTTTTACCTGGCAGGAGGTGAGGCGTGTGCATCGTAATGTCAAAGACAAGAGTAATAAAGTGCTAGCAGGAAATATCCAACAAAACGAATATTTGATCTATTTTTCTGCATCTGTTATTGGCAATATCATCTGTGATGTGCCTAATCGATAATCCTGGGCACAAAAAATATTTAACGTAATATATTATACATCAAAGTGATCAAAAATGTACCTACATTTTGATTCATGCCGAATGCAAATGAATCTTTAATACAAACACGTATGTCAATTCGAGCACTCATGTGCGCTCAATTACTTTGACACTAATTCAAATTAAATTGACGTAACTTTATCGCATTCACGACATACTACCTCAAAGGTACCACAAACGTTGACTTATCGTTCTCAACACGTCCCTCTTTTTTGCATACCCTCCCGCCCTGCTGCGCGATAGTTCGATCGATTTCATGGCCACTAAGATCCGTTCTTAGCCCAGTAATGTCAACGAATTGGTCCGCCGCCTGATGTGTTTGCCGAGCCTTGCTTCCTATCAGGAACGCTGGTTCCAACAGCAGGAAGCCGAGGAAACCTCAAAATGGATGGGATCACGGGAGGAGGAAGGCAAAAAATCAATAAGGAAATTAAAACAGAGGTGGAAACTTGCAACCGCACTTCCATGTTCTGAAAAGACATGCAACGAGGCAGGGGTTATAACATTGTGTATGAAATGTGCAGGCTTGATCATTGAACATGTTTCATTAAAAGGAGAAAATAAATACACTGTTGTAGTTTGTACTGTTTTATTTATATGTGAGGGGGAATTGTAACGACAAAGCAAGAGCAAAAATTGCACCAACAATTGCAAATAGATATTATAAGATAAAATTCAATTTGTCAGCTAATTAAAAACACACTGAGGTGCTGAAAAGTTTACTGTAAAAATCGGTAGAATAATTATTGTCTTCACCCTTCGAATATGCTTCATTGTATACAATTTGAAAAATAACCAATGGTATTGTGGATCAGCCATATAAATCCAAGAAATGTGTCGGAACACTGCTAGGATTCATACTGTCTATCTTTTATCATTACCAAACTGAAATTCACATTCGAACTACAGCGATTTAACGAGGCAGTTCATTGTATTGATAATTAAACTCCAGACAATTTATTTAAACGGAATTTCTAGTTTATAAACTCTTATTGTAAATAATTCCTGTGCACCTCACAACATCGAATAGTCCTACCGTCGAGTCTGCGTAATCCTGCTCACTGGAATCGTTACTCCTGGCCGAATTTTATTTTATAAGCAATGAACACTCATGAATCCCTCCAAACACAGTAGGTGGCACCACGAGAAGGGTGAGGTATGCTGTTTGTTGAGCACTCGTACAGGGAACGCGTTTGAGAGCATTGCAACACCGACGAATCCCTCCACACACGGTAGGGGATACTATTGGGAGACTGGACTAGGTGTTATTTTTCATGAGCAATCATGCAGGAATTGCGTTTAGGAGCATTGCATCGTCACAAACAATCATGCAAGGACAGCGTTTAGGAGCATTGCATCGTCACAAACATTCATGCAGGGAAAGCGTTAGGAGCATTGCATCGTCACAAACGATCATGGAGGGAAAGCGTTTTAGAGCATTGCATCGTCACAAACAATCATGCAGGGAAAGCGTTTAGGAGCATTGCATCGTCACAAACAATCATGGAGGGAAAGCGTTTAGGAGCGTCGCATCGTCACAAGCAATCATGCAGGGAAAGCGTTGAGGAGCATTACATCGTCACAAACAATCATGCAGGGAGAGCGTTTCGGAGTATTGCATCGCAACAAACAATCATGCAGGGGAAGCGTTTAGGAGCATTGCGTCGTCACAAACAATCATGCAGGGAAAGCGTTTTGGTGTATTGCATCGTCACAAACAATCATGCAAGGAAGACGTTTAGGAACATTGCATTTGCACAAACAATCATGCAGAAAAAGCGTTTAGGACCATTGCATCGTCACAAACAATCATGCAAGGAAAGTGTTTAGAACCATTGCATCTTCACAATCAATCGTGCAGGGAAAACGTTTAGGGGCATTGCATCGTCACAAACAATCATGCAGAGAAAGCGTTTAGGACTATTGCATCGTCACGAACAATCATGCAGAGAAAGCGTTTAGGGCTATTGCATCGTCACAAACAATCATGTGGGAATAGCGTTTAGGAGCATTGCATCGTCACAAACAATTGTGTTTTTCAAATGAATGAAAGACGACGCTGCTCCTCACATCGGTCGAAGTGTATGTAATATTTTTCTTGGATAGCATTTTATTATATTTATCACATTGGATTGGATGAATTAAATGAGACTCAATCAATGTTATTTTTATTTTCATTATTAGCATATGGAGGGAAACCTTGAACAGCCAGTCAATGGATGAAGTATTGTGAGTGAGATGGACAACTCAATAATTAGGTGGTTTGAGGAAATGCTATTATTGTTCAGCTAAATAACTTATCAACCAAATCACGCATAGGCTCGAGAAAATGTAACGTTTGTTAAGCTTACTAATTGATCGACTAAATATTGAACAGGTTTGAGACAATTCCACGTTTGTTAAGATAACTCATTGATGTGAATCTTTATTAACCCTAATTCATGTCCGTTCGCTATTTGGGAGTAATGAAAAGTCAACCTAACGACAAACATTGAATCGTCAAAGAAGGAACATTGCCTTATTGTTGTCAGATGAGCCCCTCTGTTCCTAATATATATTTTCAGTTGGGCAACAGACAATGCCAACATTGTTCAGCAAGTATGTATGGAATTCTTTATTTTGTGACGGCATGATTTGATTCTCGAATTAAGGCTGTTAAATCAGATAACATGCTTCTGAATTATTTAGATATAATCCAGCAATAACGTTAACGAGACAATCGATTTAAAAAAAATAGAACTGCTTACGTGCAGTTGATTGTTACACGGTTTCCACAATGGACGAATACTTGGAAATATTATTTTCCAAGTGCTAACCTCTCTTAACCTCAACACGGCCCGTGGACGGACGACCGTCCACACGAGGCACTGACTTCACGTCCTCCAGTAAAATAAACGAAAAATTACATAGCTTTTCGTCCAAAAACTTTCAACAAATAATATATCCCCACAATTCTCTTCAGTAATAAGGATCATTATTGAAAATCCTCGAAGAATTTCCTCCCTTTTCCAGTTATTTTCTGCCAGCGATCATGTCTAATTAAACTTTTATACCCAGCTCTTGACTTGTTCAATTTGTCAGCCTCAAAAAGTTGTAAAAGCTTTTGTTATTATAAGTTGGTACAGGAGGAAAAGGAATTGAACAAGGATAATACGTCTCTCAGGGGAAATACGCTTTACTTATTCAGTGTTAATAATTTATCTTACATTGAGTTCAACAGTTTTGCTGTGGGAATTAGGAGGCTATAAAAATAAGTATTGGTAATAGATTTATTTGAAGTAACCAAACAAATCATGAATAAGGCTCACATTGTCAAATTGACTTATCGATAGACAATCAACCTTTTTCAATATAATATTTATCATTCAGCAAGTATGAATTATGCATGTGTTCTCTAACGCTAAATCTACTGCAAGACTGAATTACATTTTATTATATTTTTCGAAGGTGAAACCTAACAGCTTGTCCTGTAGCAATGATATGGATTGAAGCAGATGATAGCGTCCCTGGGCCACGAGCAGCTTTGCAAGTAAGTGTTTGAGAGGGTGGCCGGAGTGACGTTGAGGAGTGGGACCAATAATTACGTTGTTGAAAATAGATCGAGAGAGAGAAAGTTGGAAGAGAAAGAACTTCAGGAGTTTTGTGGTGGTGATGGGGGACTAATGTTCGAGGCGATATGTGCGGTAGTGAGTGCACGTGAACCTCAAGGAAGACCTAAGTTGGATATATGGAAGAGAAACAGCGCTAGCAGTTGGAACAGTTTATTACACTAAAGATTGTACAGTTTACATGTTATTCCATTTTACAATAATGATATTACAGGGTATAAAATTGAAGGCCCTATTTAAGCTATTTATAGCAACTGAGGCAACCTAATCCTTACATACTAACTATCCTAAAATACATATAAATAGATGTATTTAGAATTATTAAACCCAGACACCAACTAATACCTGACACCATTTAACAAGTCATATTCATATTGAAAGAATGATTGTTCAATTATACTGCAAGGTTGTTGAGCGAGTAATTCATCTGATCCTAACAAGGTTTCAAATTCATATACGATTGAGAGACGTTGAGGAAACAATAAAGCAGTAATAAACCATTGTTGGACTAGTAAGATGATAAGTATAACTCTTCCAGTCTTGACTTGAAGATTGATAGGGAATCATTCTGAAGGTAAACAGGAGTTAGCGAGTTCCAAATTTTAACACAATTGAAGTGGATACTGGATTGGGTTATGGATCTATTATAACGGGGTATTACAAGGTTATTCGCATTTATTGTGTAATGATTTCATTGTTTTTCATTGGTACTAATAGAATCGGCAGTATTTTCACCGACCTTCACAAAGTATTCATTGAGTTTATTAGCTATATCTTGATCTTCTGAGTATTCGTTATCGTCAATGATATTTTTTTTACGGCTGGTTACGTTTGTTGTTATGTGGGCGAAGAATGTTATTGATCTCCGTCCACGTTCGTTTGAGATATTTTTTTGCATTCAGAACAATTGCTTTCGTAGTAAGTCCGTTTAGATGATCGAATCAAGCCTGTAACACGGTTTCTTAATTGGTTGCAAGTAACTTCTCGCATTTTACCATGCATGAACAAAGAAAAATAATGATTAAGTGTTTTTATTTTGATTTAATACGAGCAGTAATCGAGGGTCTCGTAATATCTTCTCATGGAGAAGACTTTTTTTTTTGTTTTTTAAGGACAGCAAGAATCATAACTTTCATCTACCATAGAGGTTAATTGTTTGATAGCAAGATCACAGTCATTTCCATTCATGATTTCCGTGAAATGATATTGATTCAACTTGACATACAGATTTCCTATTGTTACATCATTTATTAATCTGTATTTAATTTGCTCGTCATTTTCATTTGCTTCATTAATCAATATTTCATTCACAATTACAAAGATAGGCAAGTGGTCTGATATATCAGATATTAATATGCCAGAGTTATAATTATGTGGGTTTGTGATGAAGATATTATCTATTAGGGTGGCCTTATCTCTGACTTTGTCTGTTCCAGTTGATTATGATATTAGTTGTAATAATGCAAGGCTGTTCATTGAGCATAAGAGTTTCAAAGCATTATCCTCATAACATCCATATTAAAATCTCCACATAGAATAATATGATCAGTCTCTATGTTGCTACACGATTGGATTTGTTAATGAATAGATTTGGGTTAGCAGATGGTGGCTTTAAGCTGTTGCTATGATAATACATACATTTTTCAGTTTAATTTAAACGAAAAGTGTTTCGATGTATGGCGTACTGACAGTACAATAGTCTAAAATTGTAGAGGTATATTCATCAGCAATATAGGTGTTGATTGCTCCTCCTCTACAATCAGTTCTGGATTAGTGAAAGGAGTTATCGTTTATTAAATGAATGAAATCTTTTGTGCCCTGTGTGAGCCAGCCTTATGTGAAGCTGATTACATCTAAATTTCAATTTATTGATTGTATAAATGAGTGAAAAAGGTCACTTTTAGGTAATAGGGATTTGATGTTCTGGTGAAACAAAGAAAAGTTCGTCGCTACATATATTTTACCATAACAATGACTGTTAGCTATGAAAAAATAATTAAAATAAGCAAGTAAAATGCATAGCTGTACAAGATAATGAACGGCAGTTTTGTATTATGGTGAGTTTGTATAGTATTGAGTTACTGTTGATAATGAGGACTAGCAATTTTTATTTCTGCAAGAAAAACAACGGAATGAATTAGTTAGCGTCTTCCAGCAATTAGTTAGCGTCTTTTCATGTGGTGGGAATGGTAACAAAATCAACCAGTTAAGGTCATTCAACATTAACAAAAAGAAGATTACAATGAGGTATGAGGGATACAGAGGTTACTGTGCACGTGTTGGCCAGCCCTATACGTATTTCTCGGAGGTACAGCTGATGTGCTGCATCAGGAGTTCACTCAACACACTCCGGCTGTTGACCACCACACGTCGGAACTTGGTCAGCTGTCTTGTCGAGGCTCTCCTGGCATTGGAACGTAGGCGTTCACGTTGCCATCGTAGGACCGGAGTGTCCTGAACTTATCCGGGTGGTCTCCTCTTGCTTTTTGCAGGACAAACATCACTCACGAGCGGGTGGGGGTTAATCTTTCATTGACGTAGAAAGGTTGTTTAAACTCTTTACATGTTGATAGAATGTCATTCATCAAGTCTCTCCTGCGTAGATTAACGATGTAGCTCCTTTTGTCGGGAGCCTGAGTGGTGTGCTTCCTGACAATACGATGAACAGAAGAGATATCATCAGGACTCATATGAATTCTAAGTTTATTACGTATAAGAAGCCGAATAATTTCCGAGCAGTTCTCACCCACGGAGGCCTCGTGCACCACACCAGAAAATACGAAACAATCTTGTTTCTCGTAGGCTGAGTTAGAGTTAACCTGATCCTCGATAATATTGAGGCGATCAAGTAACTCCCTTAACTCATTGTCCTTGGTCTCCACCCTTGCCTGTGGGTCTGCAACCGCAGCAGTGAGTGCAGTGATCTCTTTACTCTGCACGGCAACCATGTCCTCGATGCGTTGGAATGCACGATTTACTGATGTGATTATGATATCAGCAAGTGATCGTGATTCATGAGGGAGTTTAGATAGATCGACATTGCGGAAAGCGGAGTATTCTCCTTCCATCTTGGTGGTAAAAAAAATATGTTGTAGGCGCGAATAATCATCACACGAAACAGCGTTGAAAATACAGCTGAGTTGAATGCAGGATGGAATTTGGTCGAGGGGAGATGAAGAACAGAGTACGTACGCACGCACAACACAACCTAAGGCGGGGAATCGGGTCGATGATCACAACTGAAGAGGTTCACTCATTTCACTGATATTACGAGAAATGGATGAGTTAGACCCGGCCCTGATGCGCTTTCCCGTCTCTGGAGTTCCATTGAGAAATGGTATGGACGTGAGTGGATGAAGGCTGGGAGGTTATGAATCCGAAGAGAAGAACTATGAAAACTGTCGGGCCCTGCTGCTGACACTGGCGATGACCTCACTCCTGTATCTGGCGGTCTTCCCGACGGTTCTCATATAGCGCTCAAAGGCTAAGTTCTGTAATGCGAGTGATTGCATGGGACGGTGGGAAATGCCTTGTGCCATCATGCACCTCTTCTGGTGAATTAAGCCCACCCTAGGTGTATCAGTTTGTCGAAAATATCCTCGTGGACAAGTTTAGTGCAAATATATTAACAAATCTCAAATTGAATCGTAATTCCTCATGAACAACAAACAATCAGCTCGGAAATCTGATATATTTTGAGCATTTAAGGATTACATTTGACGACAAGGCTAAATGACTGATTCGACAGTAATATAATATACATTTCAATATCACTCGCCCGTTCATATTAATAGACATTCGTATGGGATTTTGGTACTTGCAGCTTCAAGTCAAATATTTTTGTACCTGCATGTATGTCATACCTTGACACAATAATCATTAACACAAGTATTAAAGGGCTTCGGTCATATGCGCCAACGTATATGAACGAAAAATTGCAGTGTTCAGGATGGAAACTAGTTTAGCGTGGGTTACGTTCATCAGCTCTGAAGCATCACTCCGTGCGAAGCGTCAAGAGAATTTCAGTGGCCCAGAGCATGTTACCTCTAGTGAAGAGAGCCCCTCGCCCACCGGTGTCAACGTAGCGGCCTCCTGAGCAGCTGAGATTCATTTGGAGAGGGCGAAGCAGTGCCAGCAACAGAATTATTTGCTGACGCCAGCATTGTTGAGGTATAATGAAAATACTCACACAAATCAATGAATCTGTGTATCTAGATACGGATTACGTGCCCGTGCGTATAGTTCAAGACTAGCAAACAATCCTTCTATGGACAAACAAAAATAGTACAATATAAAAACATCCCTTTTAATCCATACATGATGCATAAACAACAACACTAGATAAACCATCATTCCTTAGGAGGCTCCAGACCCACGCCAAATGAGCAAGAAACTGCTGTTGCAACTTCCTTTGATGTCGTCTCTACTTGAATTACTCCCGTCAAAGGAATAAAGCCATGTATTTTTGTTTACATTTGCTCGGACGGGTTTTTGAAGCCCACTAAATGCTGACGGCAAGTAAACGCCTTCGCAGACAGATAACACTCTGCGTGATGTCTACATGTGTTTACACGTGTTTACAAGTGTAGGAAGACAACAACTGGGCTATTGGCCCAAGCTTCGTTGACTTTTGATAGCAAGAGGATTAGTTCTGAAGCAGAACGTCTAAGAGAGCTTCATGTGTCATTTCTGATTATATAACATCAGGAAAGGGAGCGGTTTAGCGGTTTATCGGCGATTTATGTAGAACTTATCGAGCAGCGACTTAAACCTTTCGATTGTATTGCTGTTTACCACCTTCGCTGGATTTTTTTTTATTCATTGACAACTCTATACGTGAAGAAATTGCGCATGGTGTCGAGTGAGAAACGTTTCCCAACGATTTTGAATCCATAGTTCCTAGTCACTCCGTTCGTATCTTCAGTAAAACGGTTCGCGCGGTTGACGTTTCCCTTATCCTTCATAATCTTCCCCAATGCGATCATGTCGCCTCTGACTCGACGTTTCTCCATCGAATAAAAATTGAGTTCACGAAGCCTATTTTTGTACGATTTATTCCACAGCGAAGGGATGAGTTTGGTAGTTCTACGTTGAGCTTTTTCTAATTTATTAACGTCTTTTCTAGGATATGGAGACCAGAATTGAACGGAATACTCGAGATTCGGTCTAACAAATGCATCGTATAACTTGAGCATGTTGTGTGTGTTTATATACGAGATAGTGCGAGATATGATAAGTAGTATTTTGTTGTATTTTTTGGGAGCATCGTTACATTGCTTGCTACTTTTTAAGTTGTTACTATTGATGCCTCCCATATTTCTCTTCAGTGACAGGACTGAGTTTATTTCCGGAGATTGAATATTCGTGCTTGAGGTTAAGAGAACATATGTGCATAACTTCACATTTGTTTACATTACATTGAATTGACCACTTTTCTGACCAATCAACAATTTTGTTCATGTCTTGTTGGATCTGCTGACATTCTCGTTTGGTTTGCATTTTCCCTCCTATCTTGGTATCGTCGGCAGACTTGCTAATGTTCGAGAGTACGTTGTCATCGAGATCGTTTATAAATATTATAAAAAAAACTGGCCCTAGCACGGATCCTTGAAGCACGCCGCTTGTAACATTACTCCAGGAAGGGGAAGCTCTGTTAAGTACAACTCGCTGCCATCTGTCCGTGTGTCAGCATTGTATCCAGTTTTAAGATCACCTCGAATACAGATGCTGTGCAATTTACTTACTAGGCACTTGTGGGGGACTTTATCAAAAACTTTTTGGAAGCCAAGGTAAATTATATCTAATGGAGATTTTGTGTCGTGGATTTCAATTATATTAATGAAAAAATCAAAGGTTCGTATGACAGGAAAGGTTTTGTATAAAGCCATGCTGCGAGTCACCAATCAATTTGTTTGATCTGAAGAATTCTGTAATTTTTTCCGTTATCAAACTTTCCATCAATTTGTCAATGACTGAGGTAAGATTAATTGACGTTAATTTACGGGACACTTTCTGACCTCTTTATTAGAAATTGGAGTAACCTTGGCCTCTTTCCATTTAGACGGACAGGTGCCATATGCGAGAGATAGGGTGAAAATATGAGATGAATGTTCGGCGATTTCGTTTATAGTCTATTTTAAAATTCTGTGATGAACTTGGTCTGGACCTGGCGATTTTGTTACTTTTTATTTATCTATAAATTTAATACATTCGGCGAGAGAAAGGTTCACTGTGCTGAGGGCTTCAATTCGTCTTTCCGGTATGATATCCTGAGTATTAGGAATATACCGATTCTAACGAAAATGCTGAACAAAGGTACTCATTACGTATGGCACTCATTTATGGTCTCGTACGTTCCTGGCTCACCAACATCGTTCTTGAGAGGTCCATTTACAGATCTTGAATTTGTTTTGCTCGAAACAAAACTAAAAAATGGTTTCGGATTAGGTTTGGCATAGACGACCATTTCATTTCCATAACCGTTCTTCTCACGTTTCTGGACACTTTTTAGAACTCTTCTATTGATTGAGTATTCATTTTTGCTACGTCGTCATGGGGATGTTTCTGTTTTGTCGAGGGCGTTTGCTTTCTTTCGTGACTGAAGACGCTGCAATTCACTTTGCCAGTACATAGGCTGATTGACTGATGTTCGCATATTTTGAGGGGGATATTCTAATATAGGTAGAGAACTCGCGTAGAGCGAACAACAGTTGAGTGCGCAGGCTCTTATAGCAAAATTGCGAGAAGGTAAATGTTAAGATTTCTGGAAAGAACTTCGGTCACCTAATCCTAAAAAGGAAGCACTTCCACTTGCGGTGGCGGGCGTAACTTGGGAAGCAAACATTGCAAGGGTCTGAGGGGAGCATTTCCAGCACATTGCTAATTATGTTGACACGGAAGAGAATAGGGGATGGGTGCAAAACGCCCTCGAAAATGTTCCTGCTGTTAACGAAATGGTTTCTGTGGCAGAGGTTAGGAGCATTGTCAGAGGCCTCAAAACTAACAAAGCTGTTGGAAATGACGACATACCAAGTGAAGTGTTCAAAAATGCTTCCCACAGACTGACTGCAGTGCTTGCTCTCTTCCTTTCGGGCTGCACTCATGTCAAGGAGCTACCAAGAGAGGTGATACATTCCTCTTCTGGAATGTAATACAAAGGATCCTTCTCATATAAATGATTATCGCCCCATTGCTATTGCCACCTCAATTTCCAAGGTTCTTGAACAGATTATTCCTGCAAGATTGCAAAAATTTCTATCTACCGCAAAAAGTCAGTTTGGATTCAAAGAGGGCCAAGGAACTGAAATGGCGATATTCGCATTGAAACAAACTGTTGAGTATTACACATGTAAAGATTCGCCTGTTTTGCTGTTGTTTTTTAGACGCAAAGAAAGCATTTGATATAGTAAACCATTGGACTTTATTCAGAAAGGTAATTGAGAGAGGAGCCCCTCCTCATATTGTGCACTTGCTTGTATTTTGGTACAGGGAACAGGAATTCTTAGTGCGATGGGGTTTTTCGAGATCAGCCACTTATCATTGTAAAAACGGAATTAGGCAGGGAGGTCAGATATCGCCACTGTTGTATAACGTGTACACTGATGAGTTGAATTGTCTTCTAAGTAGAGAAAATCAAGAGTGTCATGTCGCCAACTGTTATGTTAACAATTTTAGTTATGCAGATTATATGGTGCTGTTAGCACCGACTCTCTCAGCAATGCAAAAGCTTCTTGATATCTGTAATAAATTTGCTGAACCTCAAGATATTGTATATAACACTGCAAAAACTGTATGTATGCTAGTTAGACCGAAGGTTCCTACTTACTACCTATCGACTGAGATAAAACTAGGCGGTATTGCACTGGATTATGTGGATGAATTTCAATATCCAGGGCACATCATCTCAGCAGATTGAGGAGATGACAAGGATGTTGCAAAGCAAACAAGGCGGCAAAATGCAGTTGGTAACATGCTGATACGAAAATTCTCGTTTGCACCAAGGGAAGCTAAAATCCAGCTCTTCAAATTATAGTGTTACCCGATTTATTGTAATGCAATGTGGAGAAAATTCTTTCAATATAGCGTGAGGAAATTGACAGTGAGTTATAATGACACATTTAGACGGCTGATGCAGGTTCCTTGCTCGACGTCAGCGAGCAGGGTTTTTGCTGAAAATCAATCAGATCACATCAAGGTACTGTTCCGTAAAGCGGCACACAACCTTATGACTCGAGTTATGAACTCCCCAAATGAAATCCTCGTTGCAATCTGCTCTGGTGATGCG
>SDVV010026790.1:0-12205 GCA_016164225.1 Gammarus roeselii | reverse complement strand
CTGATCACCGACTGCTCCCTCCATCCGATGTCGGCTACAAAACGGCGGCGAGCGGCCACAAGATGGCCGCCAGCCAGCTCCAAAGCCGGCGACTCCACGACTAATCAGCAGCCGCAACGTAACACCATCAGTCAGTCATGACCGGCAGCCAGCCAGCCAACACTCGAGCATTTCATCACTTTACTTTTACCCAAGTTCACTCGAAGCTTCCTCCACTCACTCTCTTCCAAACTCAGACACTGGATTAGATTAGAGTGACGAGACTTTCTAGCGCGCTGGAGTCATCGTCCTTCTGGCGCCGAATGTCAAACCAGCAAACAGTGCTGCATCAAGTAAGTCTTTGTTTTTCTTCTTTTTCAATGTTCGAGTTAAGGTATACTACTGCGCAAAGGCAAAGTTCTTTGCGCGGCGAACGTCTACGGTATGTACGGGTGCCACAGGAGGTACAGGAACTCCTAAGGTGCTGAGGCCACATGGTCCCAGCACTCCCCGGATGGCAGTAAGGAGGAATCACACACTACCTACCCTGCTTCAGAGCCCCAAGGATCCGCAGTAGTCCTTAAAGTGCGGGCTACGCGCTCCAGCACCTGCTGAGGGGGAAGATGAAGAAGAGACAGAGAACGGGGATCCCATGCATGAGATCTACACTAGGTGTAGGGAATTTCACCCATGAGAACAGCAAGAATGGAAAGAAGAAGAAGGAATAGTCGTAGAAAAAGGTTGCATGAAAGAAAGAGCGCAATTTGGCTGTTATTTGCCACCCAAAAGGAGAATAGTTAGAACCGGTGTGTGAATGTTTGAGTGTGTCTGTGTGTGCGTGCGTGTGTATGTGTGTGTTTGTGTGCAGCGACTATTAGGAGAGTTGTTAAGAAGGAGTCTGAGACAAGTTTAAGGAAATTTGAACTAAACATAAGATGCAAATGAGGTGAATAAAAAATCAAGCAAATCAGGATGGGAGAGAAAATGAGAGATAGTAAAGGGTGAAGAAGAGGGGAGTCTAAAGGGAAATAAGGGTGTTCACCCCCCCGGTTGGGCCGTGACTCCGTGCGGCCCGTGAACCTAACAGATGCCTAGGGGGGGAATTCAGACACTAGCCTACATAGCTTCTCCTCTTAATACTCAACCAGGGCCATATCATCCGCAAATAGGGATTTGCTCAGCTTCCAACTCCACCCATTCGCTTCCAACAGCTCCAAGCCACGACCCAGCACACTCGTGTTCACCACCCTGACCACTCCATCCATATTGATATTAAGCAGCCAGGGAGACATCACGCAGCCTTGTCTCAGTCCCACTTCCACTATGAACCAATCACTCACCTCGCTTCCCACTCTGACACATGCTCGGCTGCCAACATAGAAACTCTGCACCGCTTTCAACATATGTACGCACACTTCATAGAAACGCAACACCCTGCACAGCGTTTCCCTGTCAATCCTGTCGTATGCTTACTCCAGATCCACGAAAGCCCAGAACACGTCCTTTCTCTTTGCAAGGTACTCCTCAGACCTATCTCACTGCAAATATCTGATCGACACACCCTCTACCGCTCCTAATGCCGCACTGTTCCTGTCCATTTGGGCAATCGGTACAGTCTCTAATCTTTTGAGCGGCACTCTCATATACAAATTACCAACCACACATAACAAACTAATACCTCTTGAGTTGCAGCATTGATTTTCATCTCCTTTGCCCTTATACAGTGGGACAATGCAGGTACTGCGTCACTCGATCGGTATTACGCCCGCCACAAAACATATGTTCAGTAGCCTCACCAACCATTCGACAATTGTTATTCCACCCTTTTTCAGGCGCTCAGCCGCAACCCCATCCAAACCAGGGGCTTTACCTGCTTTCATCACCTCCACCATCTCCTGCACCTCTTCCGTAGTAATGTCCGCAACAAGTCTTTCCAAAAACCGGTATCCGCGCACCATCACCCACAGCAACAATGTCAGCCTCTCTATCATCCTCGACATTCAGCAATTCGTCAAAATACTGGGCCCATCTCTTTCGTACACCACCACTTCCCGTCAACGACTGGCCGTTTTCATCTTCCATCGCCTCCTCCTTTCCGGTCTCTCCCTTTCTCACCCTCTTTCCAGAACATCTTTTTGTTCTCAAAATTCTGGCACACCAGTCTTCACGTGCCTTTTGGCTCTCTTCACCACTCGTTTTACCTCCTTCTTCTTCTCTTAATAGTTGTTGTAAGCATCCACTGGCCGCGCTTGCAACCACTCCTCAAAAGCTGTTCTTTTCTGCGCCACCGCCAGTTTGATCTCCTCGTTCCACCACTCGCAGCCCTTCCGTCTGCACCCGCCCACACGGCGCACACCACACACATTTCTCGAACATCTCAACAAGGCATCTCTGAACGAGTCCCATTCTTCCTCCACATTTAGCAGATTTGGCCCTCTCACCATGTCATATTCCTTCCTCAACGCCGCTGGAACTCCTCGGGTCTTCTTTTCCCATTTAGCTCACTCACTTTCACTACCTCTTTTCTCCTCCCACTCCTTGGTTCCCCTTCCACCTATGCTCCACACAATCTCCCTTCCATCAGCAGATGGTCAGACACTCTTCCACCCTCCCCTCTCAACACCAGCACATCCAACTACTCTCCTCGAAATCAGCACAAAATTCATCAGCGCTCTCTCCACCGCTGCCCCATGGGCCATCCTCACCCGTGTACTTGTGGATATCTCGCTTCTTGAGGTCATTTCCGACGACCAGCTCCTGCTCCATGCACAAACCTTCAAGGTATTCTCCACTGTCATCCCTACCAGGAACGCCATACTTCCTCATCACATTATCCACTACTGTATCTTCATCTCTCGCATTAAGGTAACCCAGTACAACCACATTTAATTGACTTCCAAAACTCTCAATACACTCGCTCAAGTCAGTCCAAAATTTCTCTCCTCTCCTCACTCCTCTCGCTACCAGGTCCATACGCACTCACAAGTGCCCATTTTCTACGCCCAACTTTACTGTCATCTAGCTATATAAATCTTGAGGACTCTCCTCTCCACTCAGTAACGCTACTAGCCAGTCGATCACTTTAATAACAACACCACACCTTCTCTCGCCTATCCTTCATCCATGCCTGACTTTCTTTCGATCACATAATAACAACACCACACCTTTGCTCGCCCATACTTCATCCACGCCTGACTTTCTTCCACTTACCACTCCAAACTCGCACTCACCCTTCAGCTTAGTCTCACTCAGCGCCAACACATCAACTTCCTCCTCATTAACATCTCGCCTATCTTTCGCCTCTTTGCTTCCGTACTTCAGCCGCGCACATTGAGCGACCCTTAGAATAGGGTTCTGAGAGACGTGAGAGGCATCCCCCCCCCGCTCGTTTTGTCGTTTTCAATGAAAAGATTTACAGAGGAAGGGATTCTTAGCCCCCTTTCCCCGCCCCTTCTTAGTTGCCTCTTAGACACGCAGGAGTTGCGGTAGCACTATTCTAAGCTCGGGCTACAGGGCTTCCCTTTTAGTTGACTTCTACGACACGCAGCAGTTTCTAACACCTCCACTAACATCCCTGTTCTTTGAAACACCCTCGTTTATTGTAATGCAAACTTGCTTCCTCAAAAACAAACTCGTTTCATGAAAGATCAACTCGTTTCAAGAAAGATCAACTCGTTTTATGAAAGATCAACTCGCCTTTTGAAAGATCAACTCGCCTTTTGGAAGATCAACTTGCCTTTTGAAAGATCAAATCGCTTTTTGATAGACCAAATCGCATTTTGATAGACCAAATCGCATTTTGAAAAATCAAATTGCTATTTGAAAAATTAACTCGCTTCATGAAATACTAACTCGCGTTTTGAAAGACCAACTCGCTTCTTGAGACCAACTCGCTTCTTGAGACCAACTCGCTTTTTGAAAAAATAACTCGCTTTTGGAAGACCAACTCTCTTTTTGAAAGACCCACTCGTTTTATGAAAGACCAACTCGTTTTTTGAAAGACCAACTCGTTTTTTGGAAAACCATCTCGCTTTTAGAAAGACCAACTCGCTTTTTGAAAGACCAACTCGCTTTTTGAAATACCAACTTGCTTTTTGAAAGACCAACTTGCTTTTTGAAAGACCAACTCGCTTTTTGAAAGACAAACTCTCTTTTTGAGAGACCAACTCGCCTTTTGAAAAACCAACTCGCATTTTGAAAAACCAACTTGTTCTTTTATATAGGCACGTGTATTGTGTTTCTATAGTTGTGTTTCAACATTTCATCTATAGATGCTTTCATTCTGAGAATATATATATTTTCTCTCGCCTCACATGCTCAAATTTCCAATTATCTTGTTCATGTAGAAATCCGTCCATTTAGTGTACTTATCGATTATGACTCATTGAACATTTCTTTCCGGTGTGTATATGTTAATGTCATGCTTACAATGAAGTTAGTTTCAAATTGGTGCCATCGTAAGCCAAACTATGTGTGAGTAATGTAACTATTAGACAACCTCATGTCGGACATTTTTTGCTCTCAATCTAATAAATGACAGTTGAAACAGTAAATAGTCATGATAAAGTAAACGTCGGTGATCAGACTTACTCTGCTTATTTTTCTTTAAATTAATGATCCAATTTAATGCTTGCATCTGTCTCGACATATTAAAAAGTGGAGAGCAGAGGATGTCCTCCACCAATGTCCGTCGGTTGGTCCTTACTCCTCAACCCTAGTTTCAAGTTTATATTAAATTCACCTAGGTAGCAAATGTTGTCTTCAGAACAGCTCACGCTGACGAAGACTTGGTACGTATCATCTATGTATTCTGATATTTCTGTTGTTTTGTCAACATGTCATTACACCTAAATAAATTTGAAATCGTTAAATCCGTTTTAGATTTGATTTGGGTCTCATTTCCATCAGAGCCTCAACGTGAGTCATAATAGGCTACCCGTAGGGCGCGACCGCCGTTGATTCAGGTAAGTTCGCACAGCCTCGCGTGCGAAAATATTAGTCATGTCAAGATGAAGTCTGTACATATTTTAATTGTGGCATATTCGCGTACTAGCGCGTACGAGAGAGTAAGGAGTTAATGCGTATCTTCGTAAAATGTGTTGTTATTTCTGTGCGTAATGGGGTGGAGAGACCACGTCATTTGCACAAGTGTTTGGGGTTTAGACAGCTTCGTATAGTCCGGTGTGTTTTCCGAAAGCGCTAAGCTTTTTACGGTAGGTTGGGTCCGTGAGTAGGCTTTGTAGGTTGCACAGGGGATTTAGGAACGCTCGTCGGGCTGCCGCGAGTGCGTTGCAATCCATCAGTAAGTGTTTCACGCTGATAGCCACTTGGTGGCAACAGGGGCAAGGTGGCCACGTGTATTCGAAAACTAAATTGCTTCCTCTGAGACCAACTTGCTTCCTCAAAGACCAACTTGATTTCTCAAAGACCAACTTGATTTCTCAAAGACAAACTTATTTTCTCATATACAAACTAGCTTTCTCAATGACAAACTCGGTTCGTCAAAGGCCACCTTCATTTCTCAAAGATCACCTCTCAGTCTCTAAGATCAACTTAGCTTTCCAAAGCCCAGCCACCTTTCTCAAATACTAACTTGCTTTCTTAGAGACCAACTCCCTTTTTCGAAGATTCACTCACTGTTATAAAGGCCACCTCGTTGTCATAAAGAACAATTTGTTGTCATAAAAACCAACTCCCTTTCTTAATGACATGATCTGTAAAAGCAGAGACCAACTCGCATGCACGCACGGCAGCAGCACAGGCCCACTCTCGTGCATGCACTACAGTAGCACAGAGATCGGCTCACTTGAATGTACTGCAGAAGCACAGACCAAATTACGTGCATTCACAGCAGCAGCAAAGAGACCAACTCAATTGCATGCACTACAGAAGCACTGAGATCAACTCGCATACATGCACGGCAGAAGCACCGAGACCGGCGCAGCATGCACTGTAACAGCAGAGGCCGACTCACTTGCATGCATGCAGACTCACTGGCAGAGCAGCAGCAGAAGTATCATGTGCCTGTGTGGTTCCTTTGGGTCCTGATCCTTGTGGTTCTTCTTCACGATGCACTGCACCACCTCGCGCAGGAAGCTGTAACCAAGATTTGCTGTCAGTCCACATGTAAGAATTTTCAAAAACCTCTCGAAGGCCAAACATTATTGCTAGGATTAGAAGATGTGAGTGATCGGGATTCTTGTTGTTGTTACTTAGCACCGCGTGTTGAAACAGGGAGAAGTGAGGAAAGGGTGACCGGCTTAGTGGCGTAGTAGAGAGTTATCACTGACATCTGTATCATCTTTTTGGGTTGTGTGGCAGGTACTAATGGCCACCCGTATGGTACAATTATTACAGTGGAACCAAGAACATTGTTATTTGTAGCGTTTTCGTGTCCCACAGCTATACTGCAATGCGACAATTAGACGCGTATAGGGATGACCTCATGTGGGATATGGATTAGATAGCGCCACCAGAATTCAGTGTTTCAAGTATCTGGGCTCCCATGTGGAGAAGACTGAACTAGTGGAAACTGAAGTGAAGGCGCGAGTGAAGGAGGAGTGTAAAGTGTTAGGTGCACTGAAGAGCGTGATGAACTGTAGGACGATGGGGATGGAAGCAAAGAGAGGGCTGAATGAGGGTGTTGTTGTCCCAACTGTGCTCTACGGAGCTGAGACTTGGGGGGTGAGAGCAGAGGAGAGACGAAGGTTGAATGTTTTCGAGATGAAATGTCTGAGGAGCATGGCTGGAGTAACGCTGAGAAACCGGATCACCAACGACTTGGTTCGAATCAGAACAGGGATGGTGATAAGTTGGAGGACAGAGTGGATTCGTGTGTTCGGAGATGGTTCGGGCACATGGAGAGGATGGGTGAAGGGAGATTGGTGAAAAGGGTATTGAATGCGGAGGCGAGTGGTCGCAGGCCTAGAGGTAGACCGAAGTTTGAGTGGATGGATGGTGTGAAGCAGGCGTTAGGAAGGAGAGACATGAATGTGGAGGTGGAGAGAGAGAGCGTGCAATGAACAGGCGTGAGTGGGGATTGGTCGTGAATGGTTGATTTTGACGCTGCTCTGATGTGCTTTCTCGCCCTTGGCATCCCGCTGTCAGGATGGTCGTGGGTGGGGGGGCCCGGCCATTAGGACGCGGCGAGGGTAAACCAGTGAAAACTGTCGTGTCCTGCTGCTGACAATGGATCCTCGGACTGCACTCGTGAGACAGAGTGTGTGTTGCGAGGGTACCGGCCGAACCTTTTAGCACAAAAGGGCTAAATTGGATGAGTGTGAGCGTACGAGTGTGTGAGGTGCGACTTGCCGTCAGCTACCCCCCCTTTCTGGGGGATGCGGCCTACTGTCTGTATCTGTACGCTGCAAATGACAATTTTATACCACCCGTGTAGTATAATTTCAATTACACCACACGGGTGGCCGTTTGTCGACTGCCACACAAGCCACGCTGTTAATTCAGGAAGCAGCAATAACGCTCTAATCCGCCCCTTAGTTGGTCATACCTTTCTTTCCTCTCGACTGCCCCTGCCTCACCACGAGCGTGTCGGTGGGTATTGGGATTTTGGGCGATGCGCTAGCGTGGTTTCCACCGTCACAGGTAGAAACCGGGGCTAAGCAGCCACAACAACAGACCAAAATAATAAACTGATACCTCTTGAGTTGCAGCATTTATGTTAATCTCCTTTGCCCTTGTACAGCGGGACAATGCAGGCACTGCGCCACTCAATCGGAACCACGACCGCCCCATAACACAAATTCAGTAACCTCACCATTCAGTACATGCAGCGCTCATTAAAGGCAACGTTGAGCTGATGACTTGTAGATATGGAGTCCGGTTTATGAATGATGCTAGTAAGTTACTATGTGAAAAATATTTTTTTGTCATTATGTGAGTGAAAACATCAACAGATGCAGGCTTTTAGTGCCGTCATCGCAAGCAATGTTCTTTTTAGTTACGTTCCGAGTTCATGGAATAGCCATTGGACCAGGTCACCTTTTCACGGTATCTGACGGAAGAGTCGTTTGGGCGAGATCAAAGGCCTTCGTTGATATTTCAAAGGCAGCATCAGGGAAGTAGGTCAGACTGCGCAGCATGAGCTGCAACGCCTTGATGTGACCATACTTGGCAGCCATAGACAACGAAAACAAACTCACAGCATCTCTGGAAAAAAAAGGCCAGCGTTGTTATCAGAGCCAATGCTCTATTGTCCGCTTCACACATTGATACAGATACAGACATTAGGCCGAATCCCCCGGAAAAAACGGGTAGCCGACGGCTAGGCGCCCCTCACACTCAAACACAGGTTTGCCCACAAAATTACACTGGTGGCTCAATAACAGTCAAAACTACAAGTAAATATCAAAAATATAAGGTGGAGTAGGAATGACTAGTATGCACTGAGCGTTTAATTCAAGATGCTCAATATGAATGAAGAATAAATAGATTGGATTTGATTTGAGCCCCATTTCTACCAGACCCTCAACGTGAGTCATAATAGGCTCCCCCGTAGGGCTCGATGATCATTGATTCCAGTAAGCTTGCACGCCCAAGTGTGCAAGTAAAAAACAAAACAACGCTTTTAACGTTAGAAAAAAGTGAAAATTTAAGCAATGTCATACGCACGCTGGTGCGCAAAAGAAACACGCTTACTCAAAACGGACCTTCGCTTCCAATCCTTTAGAACTTAAAGAGTAATATGTACGCACCCTAGTGCGTACAGGTAGCATCATCAAGATTAGTACAAGGTCAGTGGCTACACGGGCAAATTCAGCTCCGACAGCAACGCAACAAAATATTTACAGCTACGCGGTTTAGTTGTATAAATACAATTTATCTATTTAGGTAAGATAAAGACTCAGATGATCCGAATCAAATCCTCGCCTCCAACCCCTCAGAACCTCATGAGTAATATGTCCATACGCCAGTGCACACAGATAGTATCGTCAAAATTGGTACAAGGTTCACCGCTACTCGGACAAAGTCAGCTCCAACAGCAACGCAACACAATATTTACAGCTACGCAGTCCATTTGATTTTTAGTACAATTTATTGAGTCAGGCAAGATAAAGACTCGGACAAAACGAATCCCCGCCTCCAACCACTCAGAACTCCAAGATTTGGTACAAGGTCTATGGCTTCACGGATTAGATAGACTCCAACCGCAATGCGTCACAAGGTTTCATAGCTGCGCAGTCCAGGTCAACCACAGAAACTGCATATGGTCCGTGCACGCGCGAGCGAGCACAGACTGAAGAAAAAATACCCATTCACAAACTCACTAACACGAACTCCTACACAAATACACCAGCGTTATAATATTGTGGATCGGGAAAAAGAAAGTCAGAGCAGGTTCGTCTTGGGCAGAAAAACTGCTCAGATTATTGATTTTGCACTGATAGTGTTTATGGGGATAGGGCGGGGGGGGGGGGCATTGGTCCCTTGGGTCGGAAAAGAGCCCGATGAATCCCGAAAAATAACCCAGTCTCCCGGTTCCCGAGCTCCCCGAGTCCCCTCGCCTCAGCTCATCCCGGCTTGCCTAGAATCATTTCGGTCAGTTTCGGCTCGTCCCGACCGACTCGACTCGCCTCAAAATGTTTCGACTGATCTCGACGTACCTCGACCAGCCTCGACGCGACCCTTGCCCTCTGCGCCAGCAATCCGCGGACTGTTATGGTTAATTGTTCTACTCAAGCATCTCACATAAACATTTTTCTGTGTATGGGTTTTACAGCGCTGGGAAGGGGGAGCAGAGGTTCCAGGATTCGGAGGGGCCTCTAAATGGTCCCACAGTGTCTCAAAAGGTCTCGAGGGTGTCCCAAAGAGCCCCAGAAAGGTCCAAGTGGATCCCCCCAAATCCACCCGGTCTCCCAAGTCCCCCGGGTTCCCGAAACCCCGGGTCCCGCGGGTCCCACGAAAATCTCCCCTCCCTGGGTCACCTTGTCTCAACCAACCTCGATACATATAATAAAAATAACCAATTCAAAATTTATCACCATGAAAAAAAGGCAGAGAAAAATAATAGAGCCCAAGTAAGAAGAAATAATAAAATACTAAATTAGAGTGTTAATGATCTACAGAATGAATAATCATCCATCCACCCCAAGAAAAATAGAACTTCTTTGCAGGCCACCACATGATCATAGAATGTCATGTAATCATCCAATATGGCCATATTCATATTTATATCTATTCAATAAATACTGTTGTTTTGCAGAATTGAAACAAATTTTTGAATATAAAAAAATAACTTTGTAAAGAGCAAGCCCAAATCATGCAGGCGGAGGAGCACTAGACCAACGCTGAAACTGAAATAGCCCTACCTAATTCCAATTAGAAACAAATAATACACATAGCTCTGTTCGTCCTGGGTGTTGACCATTGTGCATTTGAACAAGCTACCAGTTCGACTGCATCACAGAAAAATTATTATTGAAAACAAACAAGTGGATTTAAAGGATGCATCTGAATAATTACGGAGGAAATAACAACATATTTCAGTTTCATTTGCTGAAAAAAGCTATACATGACAGCAATGAGCAATAAATGCTACTCTTATTGTCATCTGAGCAAACGCATCCCTTCAACAAGACACACTAGACGCACTTGTGATGTCTGATGACGATATCCACAAGCTCAGTGATGTGGTGTGCCGAGTAGCCAACGTTATCAAGAGGGTTGTAAGGCGACACGTCCAGCAGTCTCTCCAGCAAGACGCGGCTTTGCCACATAGTTTTATTCATGCAGCCCATGGAAGCCATTAGCTCCACAACCTCCAACGAGTCCTTCGAGAAGAAAGGCAATGATAAAATAATATCAGATTACAGTGGCAGGGTTTTTCCAAGTGATGTGCCGAAGTATCGGTGGGTATCGGCCATTTTCTATGGTTTCCGTATCGGTGAAAAATGGCCGATCCTTTGAAATATGTTGGTGTCATACAACAGCAATTTGCAGTTATTTTTCAAACAATTCAAATCTTTCTCCATATGTTTAGGTGCACTTAACAGTGAACAAAAATATTACAGTTTATATTGAATGTGAGCGTATGAGTGTGTGAGGTGCGCCTTGCTGTTGGTCATCCTTCTTTCTGGGGGATGCAGCCTTGTGTCTGTATCTGTATATTCAAGAAAAATATGTAGCTGTGCATTAATGTTTAGTAATTAAATTATTCCGATTATATGATATACACCCTAATTTCAAGTTCCAACATTCATAGGCTGTGTGTGACCTGAGTTAGACTCACACTATGTATGTATGTATTCATCGTTGACAATAGTAATATACTGATATAAATTTTATTGCAATCACATAATCTAGTTTATGAATAATTCCACCAAAGTTATGTAGGACTTTTCTACATAGATTTCTCTACAATACCACATACTCTAAGAAGGTTGTATTGCCGTTTCAATTATTCTGAGAATGAATAACTAATTTAGGCAAATCAACATATTGTGAATTTCAGTATACCCACTTGCATAAATTTTGGAAATACTCAAGATGTTCATCAGTTTTATTTCCTACATTTAATTTGGTGTAAATTAACTGGCAAATATTTTTCAAATGCATTCTTTCTCATAAGTGTTTCACTCCCTAACCACCACACAATGCATCTCTCAAATATGCTGTTGAATCATTTAAAGACACTTCAAAGTTGAGTACTTTATAAAATTGCTCCACAATGCGGATATGATTTCTCAGTATCCTTTATAATTTGATCTACATTGATGTCATCAATATTTTTTTGCCAGACATTCCGTTACTGATGCTGTCACAGGATCTGTTCCATGTGCCCATAGATTTTTTAGTTTTTGAGTCATGATGAGCTTGTAACTTACTCATATTATAGGTACATTATAATATAGAATAAAATGTGATTATTCATTTAAAATCCCGCAAGATTCACTGAGAAATACTGTCGATTTAGTCTGTGTATCAAAATCAAAGTGCCTAACAGACTTATGAATCAATAATTATCTATGGACAGTCAATCACTGAATATCTTTACGGAATCAGATTTTTTTTTCATCTCTGCAGAAATAAGATTTACTAAAGTGGAAATGTATACTTCAACCATTGAAACAAAATAATGGAAAAGTATAGGTAACGGTAGGTAGCCGCCATTTTTAGTGTTGGTAGTATTGCTATCGGTATTGATTTACAGCAAGTCAAGTTAAGTAGAATGGACAAAATGTTTTATGAGAAGATTTAATTATAAATATTT
>SDVV010026789.1:0-12206 GCA_016164225.1 Gammarus roeselii | reverse complement strand
AAGTTAAACATTAGTCCTCGTATTTGCATATCAAATGCATAAACAAACTCTATCCTCGGGGTCATTACATCTCAGAATAATTTCCCCATTCATTGAATAAGTGTATCGCTCCAAATTCATCTGAAGTAGCAGCGAATCAATGTAAATCCCTCATAGTCATAACCGAACTTTGCAATCCCTTCATGAGTGCAAAGGATCGTAAACAACGAAGCTAACGAGCACATCCTATTAATCACAGATCGAGCCCTTTAATAAATGACAGGAACAAAAATCCTACCCCTCCCCATTACGGCCGGTGATATCCGAAATATCGAAGTAATATATACCAAAATCATTAGCTTGCGGGTAATTTCAACGGATGGTTAGCGGTTTATTTTCAATGGATGTTGCCGTCGAGTGAAAAAAGCCTCTTCTGAAGAGAACGTTGCCGTACAACAAGACGATTTCTTTTAACTGATCAATCTCACGCTGATGAACAAATCCGTACTGAATGTAGTGTGCGGCAAATTGATCCTCCTAGTGTCTGTATCTGCATCTGTATCCTATCTACCTCACAACTTCAACACTGCCTCTTTCCTCAATGAAAGCTAAAGGCAAACTGTAAAACAAATAGAACGTTTCAGTTGAAAAGCTGATCTCTGTTCACTAGTTTACTATGCCTTAACATATCACTTTATTTTATGATGTTTCCTGCAGCCCGTCAAACTCTGCGTCAACGATAAAACATTCCTAGCAAGTTTGTTACTATAATTATAATTACTACATGAAACATCCAGCAATATGACTGCATTATCTTAGAAATAACAAACTTATTTAGAGAATTTGATCAATGCAGTATTGTATTGAACGTTCCAGTCAGCTAGCAACTACTTCAAAAGACGGAACATCATCAGAGGAGATAGCCACACAATTATGGAAATGTCAACTTGCATCACCATTTACGGAAACTAGTTAACATTTTTCGCACAACCTTATCTGCTGAACATTTTTACTTCCGTGAAGCTGATAGCCGTAGCATGATGCAAATGTTGGTCCTCGTTATGTCGATGACGAAGCTGATAGCTGTAGCGTGATGCAAGTGTGAGTCCTCGTTATGTTGATGGTGAAGCTGATAGCTGAAGCGTGATGCAAGTGTGAGTCCTCTTATGTTGATGACGAAGCTGATAGCTGTAACGTGATGCAAGTGTGAGTCCTCGTTATGTTGATAGCGAAGCTGATAGCTGTGACGTGATGCAAGTGTGAGTCCTCGTTATGTTGTTGGCGAAGCTGATAGCTGTAGCGTGATGCAAGTGTGAGTCCTTTTATGTTGATGGCGAAGCTGATAGCTGTAGCGTGATGCAAGTGTGATTCCTCGTTATGTAGATGGCAGAGTTGAAAGTGCGATGCAAGTGTGAGTCCTCGTTATGTTGATGACGAAGCTGATAGATGTAGCGTGATTCAAGTTGAGTCCTCGTTATGTTGATGACGAAGCTGATAGATGTAGCGTGATGCAAGTGTGAGTCCTCGTTATGTTGATGGTGAAGCTGATAGCTTAAGCGTGATGTAAATCTAGGCCCTCGTTATGTTGATGACGAAGCTGTTAACTGTAGCGAGATGCAAGTGTGAGTCATTGTTATGTTGATTGTATTCCGTAATGAAATTACTCCCATCAAATATTTACAGAATGTAATTAACTGGGAACAGATTATCGTGAAATATTCTGGTGAGAACCAAAACAAAACACAAATGTAAAGCATTGTTTCTATCGTCGAGATGGTGACCTGGTAGTATGAGGCCACTTTATCGCCAATTGCTATCAACTAAATGCATATAACATATCCCACCGAGAACAAATCACTGCCATAAATGAATTCATTTACTTTATCACCACAAAACGCTCGTCGTATTGTTTTGAAGATTAATTTTACGTGTTCCACGTCGTCTGTGGCTCCATTATGCTCACGACCAAATGCCATATTGATATTTAGAGCAGCAGAGAATTTGTTTTCGTTGACATTCTAAGCAGCATTCCACAGGAAAGATTGAAGTCTGAAAACAGGTAACACGTCCCCTCTGTTCGACCAATACTTCCATTTCGCGTTCTGGTTCCGACATCCCTGTCACGGAGTTACATGTTTTTGTGTTATTGTAAACATATTGTTTGCCCTTCACCAATAGAGGGAAACAGCTGAACTATATTCATTCATAAATCTCATTTCAGGGATGTTCTAATCCTAGCGCGAGAGTTGGATACTATGGACGCCACTGGTTCAGCCGTCGCGTGAGGCAGTCGGAGGTAAATGATCTTCATCCATATTATACCTGAATCCCCCGATTCCTTATATTCATGGAATCCTTTAGCGCTTCGGAAGTAGAAATATTGACTGTAACGGTGTATTGCGTGTAATGGGGAAGTTTGGTAGAAATTGCCACCCTGCATTTTCTCCGTTTTAAAAAAGTAGAAGAGTTTGTTTGAACTGGACGAGTCACAGAGAGCTTGTGAGCTTCCGACACGGCAGATAATTGTTTCATCAATGATATCTTCACAATTGTTTCAACAAGGTTTTATCAGTACCAAATGGATAGGCAAGGTCTTTTTTCCAAGAGAGTTAGTTTTTCAAACCTCAGCCACTCACGGTAGATCAGCGTTTCTAATGTACTAACTGAAACCAAGTTAGTAGCAGTACCCACACTCGTTTTTACCAGACTTACTATACACGGCAAATATCAAGCCCGCGTGACATTTTTTTTTCAGGCAAACAGAGTCTAGAACACAATTTCATGAGGGCTCTGGAGGATCATGAAAAGACCCCCATGATCCGGCAGCGAATAAAGGGAAGACCAAAGTGAAGATATCAGGTGCCAATAAATTTCATCGGGGCAAGAAGGCAGTTTGCTGCCACTTAATGTATCCCGAGATGCACTTAAGCATGCCATGCAGACAAGCCCGTGTTAATCTGACTCAATACAACACCCGAGTTGATAGCACTGTGTACACCCAGCGTCACGAAAACAAAAGCAGACAGCTCCGCGTATCACATCGCTGTGAACACTACTAAAAGATAGACCCGGTGTGTCAACATCGTCCAAACATCCCAAGCAGATATCCCTCGATTGTCAACATCGTCAAAACCTCATTACACACAGACACCGTCACCTCGTACACACACCACAAGGTTACTGTCAGGTGTATCGCCAGCGTAATAACACCCTCAGCAGAGAGCACACGAACATCAAAATTGTCCTCTAACGCTTCCAGCAGACGACCCCCATGTATCAGCATCGTCATAACATCACAAACAGACAGCCCCGCTTATCGTCATCATCATAACGATCGAAGCAGATTTACTGCAGCTATCAGTATCGTCATAACACCCATGCAGGTATATCATAATCGTTATAACACCCCTAGCAGACTGATCGATCCCTCAGTCAGCATCGTCATAACACCCTTAAGCCAGCACCCGTGCATATGAGCGTCATAGAACACTTAGCATTGGCAGGACACCGCGAGCAGTGAGTCACAATGTATCGGCATTATCATAACAACGAGAGCAGACAAACCCCTCGTATCAACATCTTCAGAGCCCCCATAGCAGACATCCATCTGTATCGAAATCATTATACAACCCCAAGCAGGGAATTATAATGTATCGGCATCAGCATAAAACTCCAGGCGAACAGCTTCCATGTATCTCCCACCGCAGACAGCCTCAATACATCGGCATCGTAATAACACAACAAGCAGACAGACTCCATCATCATATGACAGAAACAGACAGCACAAGTGGGTCAAAATCACCGAACCATTCCAAAAAGACAGCCTTCTTGTACCAGCATCGACAGATGCCAAACAAAGAGTAGCTGTTTATCGGCATCATCAACAAGACAAGGAGACAGTCTTCGTAAATTACCACTGTCGTATCACCCCAGGCAGACAGCCCTCTATTATCGGCATCGCTATAACAACCCAAGCACACTGCCTCCTGGTATCGGCATAGTCATTTCACCCCGTCAAGCAAATTCCGTGACTCAGAATGGTCATATCATTTGGAGCATGCAGACAAACCCTTGTACCCCGTAGTGCGTGCTCTCGTTTCCTCATGCACAGGTCAAAATGATGGATGCTCCAACAAGATCTTGTCGTCAAAAGTGCCACCTTTTTGCTGCTGTTTTCCGCGGGCCGGTGTTGGTGTCACCACAAATCTCGTCGTCAAAAGAGCCACCTTTTTGATGCTGTTTTCCGCAGCTGGTGTCGGTGTCACCACATATCTCGTCGTCAAAAGTGCAGACTTTTTGCTGCTGTTTTCCGCAGCCGGTGTCGGTGTCACCACAAATCTCGTCGTCAAAAGTGCCACTTTTTTGCTGCGGTTTTCCGTAGCCGGTGTCGGGGTCACCACAAATCGTGGACGAACTAGAGTGACAAGCGCTCGCTGGGACCTTTTATCGGATTAGAAGCGTATGAGCGTCAATCTGAAGGAATATTGTAGGTTAGGGATGGCCGTGTGTCAAATCCTGTTGCCGTATCGGCGCGTGTCGAGTGTGCTTAATGAAGCATTAGATTTTCGACCGGATTGATGTCAAGCTGAGTGCAATAACCTCTAACGTTCTCATGTACATCGCATAGTATTTTTTTATCTTGATGCATAGCCACCTTTGGGTGGCTCCTAAAACACCCCGTCCTTATACCGAACCTCTGCTCCATCATGTTAACGACATGGATTCTGAGCGGTTGTGCCGATAATCGCATAACAGATGTCCTTTTCTGTTGTAAAATTTATCGATATATACATGTAATGTCTCAACGATAATTTTAACTAGACAATGGCAGAACACCACTGCACAATGCTTCGTCGACCAACAGCGAGACTTGCGGGTCATATTTTCGAGAACTCAAGATGGGACCCAGAGATCGGGAAAAGTTACGAGGAAACAAACCGCAGTTTTGGTTACATTTTTTGTTCCTGACACCAAAAGTTGGAGGTGATAGTACCACCACTCTACCAGCAGTTGAAATTAGGTTATATACCCTCACGGTGGAGGCAGGGGATATTTTTTATCAAGCCCGCTGGCGACCTGGTGCGCTGGCGTCAGGTCTGGACCGGCAGCTCTCAGTCAGATTGGAATACTTGCAAGTTCACTTTCTCCCTGCGTGAGGGTTGGCTTATCACTTCCCCTCTCAGATGGGCTTCCTTCATCGCAACCATCGAACTTTGAGTTGCATGTTTATTCGTATTCCTCATTCTCTGCGTGGCTCGAAAACTATAATCAGATTTCACAACAACGGACCCTCGTTGTAGATATGAACTATTCCACCACCTTGCGTCAAAAAATTCCCTAGCATCCAACATTCACTGAAATGTGCTGAAGAATGGTTAGACACTCATTTAGCCAAACGTTGTTTAGAAGCGAAGCTGAAACTCGGGATATTTTTTCTGACGACGTGATAGAAGCTCGGTACTGAGCGTTGAGGATTCTAGTTATCGGAACTACATTTGGGGGAAGGAGCGGCAAGCGGGATTAAATCTTTGAAGGATTCTTAGGAATGGTTCTGCAGACCGGTCCTCGATAACTTCCAAGTAAACTGTTCGTGTTGATGCGCAGGTACATAGTGCAAGGGACCGTTGTTCAGTTTATGTCCTTTCTTTTCAATTTTAGTGACCCACATAATCTACGCCAGTAATCGTGAGAGGGCGTGACTACTGGAGGATGGGTTGGGGTTCACAATAGCGGGTCTGATATTCCCACCCATTATAAATACAATTCCGATATATCATTTTCATTCTCTGCGTGGCCTTGCACATCCATTAACATTGATGATCTAGCAACTTTATAATTAAGGTCTCTGTGGTGCTTCATCTGATGATCATCTTCAACGATCCGATTGCCGATCCCTCGCTAGGAATCCAACAGTAATCGATACCGAAATAAATTTTTCACCTCAGGCTGCGTAAATCTACTAACCGAAACTTGTTTGTAAAAATCTTCACATAATATTGAGCTTTTTCATATATGGGAGTATTTCTCTCGGGATAGAATTGGCGAAAAATAATTTCTCAGCTACACAGGTCTCGCGTCTTTTCTATTGTCTCATCAAAATCTTGTTCTGGATTTCAACCTCTCTATCTGCTTTTTGTCTTGCATCATTGTTCACCTTTTTGATTAGGTGGGCGCATTTTTTTGAAGTTTCCGTTTAGGTAAGAATAGGTTAGGTTTGCTAAACCCAATAGTCAGTATATGACCTCATTAAGATCAGGCTTTATGAGCGGATGGTAATTTACGGTAGAATAAGGTGCTGATGTGAGAGGTGGAAGGTGTGATGGTTGCTGGTATGCTAAAAGAGTGATATGACAGTCGCTGTTTCCATAGAGAGTCACTGCATCATATGGGCTTTGGCGTCTCTACGATCTTCCTCCTTTCCTGCCGAGAGTCCTACTCTGCTATTAAAATTTATCACCCAAAAGTTCTATCATTCAAAGTCAACATCTCACGTTAACAAATGGCCCCAGAGTAGCGGTGTTTGAGCCATGTCACGCTCGCCAGTTGAGAGAAAAGGCGCAAATAGGATGGTGTCTGACTACGCAACTCTATGGACAGCTTTGCTTCTCGATGCTATATTTTAATATTGTAAGCCAGAAGATTATTAGCTTGCGGCAAAACTTTCTGTGATTGATAGTGCTGAGCAGAAAAGAAGGGATGGGAAGTTATGTGCCTCTTGATGATGAACCATCCTCATATAATACTTTCCGTGGGGTTCTAATGACTGTTCAAATGAGGAAGTCAATTTTCGTTTTTGTGTTTTTTTGGTAAACATGAAAAAAGGCATTAAGAAGAGGATAGTGCGAAGAACAGTAAGCTTTTTGTCTCATATAACCAGATTATATACAAATCGGTCATCTCAAGTCACATATATTCTTCGCAACAAACGTAGGATATTTTATTTTCATTATGAAGACCGAGAGTAGGACAACAATCAACTAGAGAACAAGGGAACGGGCACCAGGCCACTGCAGATGGGACAGGAAACAGGCGTAAAATTTAACAGCACGATGTTATGAACATAGTTTGGACAGCATGGCATACGTTGTGGGGTGGCACTGGGCGCGTTGTGAGGCAGCAAGTTGTGAGGGTAGCACGGTGAAGGGTAGCATTGTGTAATGCAGCAATATGCAGGGTACCTCGGTGCAAGGTAGCACGGAGTAGGGCAGCACAGTTTGGGTAGCACGGCTTGGGGTTGCTCGGTGTGGGTATCACGCATGGAGTAGGACAGCACGTTGTGGGTCAGCATGTCGCACGGTATGGGGCAGCTCGTCACGAAGTGTTGGGTAGCACGGTACACGGTGCGGAGCAGCACGAGTAAAGTAATGTGTGTTGGGGTTGTATGGTGTGGTGTATAACGGTGTGGTGTAGCATGGTATGGGTGAAAGGATATGGAGTGGCAGCATTTCGTTCGAGTGCACGGTGTGGGGCAGCTCGGTGAGGGAAAGCAAGATATGCGTTGTACGATGTGGGACAGCAAGGTGTGGGCAGCCTGGTATGAGACCGCAAGATGTGGGCAGCACAATGTGAGGAACAGGGCACAGGCAGCAAGGCATGTGGCAGCATTCTGTGGGGATGCACGATCTTCGCAGCACGGTGATGCAGGTCAAAGCAGCTCAGAGCAGCACCGCCGAAGGAATCCTTTTGCGGGGGCAGCCTGTCGTTTGGCGACACAGCTGTGTGGGGTACCATGGTTTGAGGATGAATGGTGTGTGTCAGTCAGCACTGCAGAAGATTTTGGGCCACAGTGATGGGCAGTGCGCTGTGAAGATGCACAGTGCACGGCTGCTTAGGGCAGGTCAGAACGGTGCAATGCAGCACAGGGCACGGCAATTTGGTACACCCTCACCAACTGCTTCATTACTGGGGACACGGCATAAGACAACACGATGTAGGGAACACGATACAGCCCCCCGACCACGGCAAGATAAAGCGACGTGCAGTGTTTTGTAGAACGACTTTATCAAATCTAAATAAATGTTGTTCCTGTTTTTTTGAAGTGATTCATTGCAATAGTTTTCTCTCATCTAATGGGTTTTCTCTTAAGATGCCCCGCACACTGTTTTCCACAAATTCACACGTGTAATAAATCGTAGTCCTTCAGAGCAGAGTGCAATGATTTTATATCACACCCGACGAAGTAATCGCGTGTCTAAGCTTGATTGCATTTGAGAACACAGATACACACACCAGGAAACACCGAGCTGCAATTGGCGCTCAAAAGGAGCTTGATGGTAAACGAGCATAGATCGTTGGTGTAATGAAAGCAGCTCCCTTAACAGGGACAACTTTATCGTAATAAGAAATTCAAACGACCAGAATTTGATTTCAAAATGATTTGATTAAGTTCACACGACGTAGGAGAGAACTCTATTAGCAGGTATCCTAGATTTTTTTTTTCGTTCAGATATTTAATTCGGAATGAAGGTTTATTTGTTTAGGTAGAACAGTTTATAACGTCCACTATTTTGTTTTGTTAGGTTAGTGTTAGTGTCTCACAACCAGCTAATATGTTTTCAATTCATGCAATGTATAAAAAAAATCGTTGATAACATCAGTTTCTTGGCCCTGAAGCCTTCGTCTGTCCAATGATAAATAATGCGACGACCGGGTAATTTTTACGAAAATGCTATTTAGTTTTTTGTTATTTATGGACATAACGGAGCGCAAACATGAATGATAAGATAGAGGGGCACGAGAGCTTCACTCAAAACAAATATATACTCATCTAACCTACCACCAGCTATATATACCAAATAGGTAGCTCAGCGTGTGGAGCTGGCTACTGTCGACCCCTCACTGGCCATATTACATTCGCGAGCTTTTCTTCAGACCACAATTACCATTCGTCCTCCACATCCTAAATTGATTATTATTAGCGTTTTGAATTACTGTCATGTTATTAAAAAGGGTATTCTACTAATATAGATTGTAAACAATTTATCGATGACACGAAATGCAGTGCACCTTTCAATTAAACACAATGTGGCTCTCTGTCGCAGCCTAGTATTTCTACTTTATATCAGGCCTATCCTTCCCTCACTTGCGGTCATAAATTCCTTCATTTCCTTACCCTATTTTTCATAACATATACCACATGCTCGTTTTTTTTCTAACCCCGTCCACTCTCCGTTCCCACCTGCCTCACATCCCTACACCTTGTAACACAATTTCGTCCATCAAGTGACCCCCCTTCTACCCCTCACCCATTCTTCCTTCACTTCTTCTCCATAGCTTATCACCTCCCTCGTCAAACACATTAACCGGATATTCGTACTCTTCCCATGGCATTATATGGAGATTCTCTGCAGTTATGCTAAGTGTGGGGACGAGTGAAGGAAACCTACCGTTGCCAAGATTGGACTCCGTGGAGTTCTGTCTGACGATTTGACATTTTTTGTTGTTTGCTCAAATAAATCCATTTTTTTGGGCCCACGTTGAGCCACCGTCAGCCAGTGCAAGGGACGCCTTCATATTAAGTGAAGAAAGTTAGTAAGATGACAGTCGAGCTTGTGTGCTAGAAGAGATATCACCCTGTGAGAAGATGTGAACTCTTCACGGATAAGGAGTGCAATACCCCCATGTGAGAAGATGTGAACTCTTCACGGATAAGGAGTGCAATATCATCCTGTGACAAGGTGTAAGCTCTTCACGGATAAGGAGTGCAATATCCCCCTGTGAGAAGATGTGAACTCTTCACGGATAAGGAGTGCAATATCATCCTGTGACAAGGTGTAAGCTCTTCACGGATAAGGAGTGCAATATCCCACTGTGAGAAGATGTGAACTCTTCACGGATAAGGAGTGCAATATCATCCTGTGACAAGGTGTAAGCTCTTCACGAATAAGGAGTGCAATATCCCCCTGTGAGAAGATGTGAACTCTTCACGGATAAGGAGTGCAATATCATCCTGTGACAAGGTGTAAGCTCTTCACGAATAAGGAGTGCAATATCACCCTGTGAGAAGATGTGAACTCTTCACGGATAAGTAGTTCAAACACTTTTCAGAGCATTCCTGTGTTAGGATTTTAAAGACATTGTCTGTAATTTCTTTCGTAAACGTTACAAAGAAGGGCAATTGCTTCTCTTGAAGTGAGTGATATTAATTGTAATAGGTGACATGTGTGTAGCGAGATCATCATCAGGAGTTTTAAAGTTTTCGTGACAACATTAAGTAGGTAGGTACGTCTCTAATGCTCAAATGATTAATGTGAATAATTTTTTAATTAACTTTGTATCGTAACGTTTGTATGACCGTTTAATCTAAACATAGGTATGTTATTGAGTGTAGGTTGAGAACGCAAAAGCGATTGCAACTGCAATGGAACAGTCGAACACTGCAAATCACCCCCACCCCCCCACCCCCACCCCTCCTTGCGTTCTGGTTACAGGTGATGTTTCGATTCGTAAAGCTAACACCGGAACAGGCCTGTCTTACGTGTTCGGCCCAATAAATTCAACAAACAACTCTACAGTTCGGTATCATTTCAAGGCTGTATCCCCATCGTACCCCTCTTCTAATTAGCTGTACAATTAATTTAGCTGTTATGTTTAATGTATAAAATGCGCTAGAATCATTACACATGTTAAACCTAAAATAACCACATCAGAAGGGTTGGCGTTTACTGTTTCGTCTAAAAGAATGAACACATGGCCTACACCATTATGAGATATTATATTATTCATTATTTGTTCATTGACTCACAGATACGCTGATTTTGTGATTCCTAGGAACAAGCAAAAATTTTACACACTAGATGGCAATGCTTGGCAATGCTTGCAAAAGATATATGACATCAGTCGCAGATTTTTATTTATTACGGTGCAAAACTGACACTATCCAAGTGATTCTTAAACGGTCATAGAAAAAATTCCTCTCAATTAGTTATGCAAAAATTCAAGACATTCAGTGACAGCTAGTGTAAGATGTGAACACGGATCCAAGATTATGAACGAACTGATCAGCCTCGCAGACTTCGTGCAATCGGGTGTATATCACGATCGACTCCTCATCCTCAATCACAATCTTCCTCAACCCAGCAAGCCCCTTCAACTTTGATCATTTAAATTCATTCGCGCTTACAGTTTCAACATAGGCTTTGCCGCAATATTATTAGATTATTTCTCGCATAAGTGTCGTGAAAGGGTAAATAAAATGCTTAATCTCAATAGGGTTTACATGCATGTTCTCCGGTTGAGTTATCGGTACAAAAAATGAAGAACTTCGAGTAGAAGCTTTGCTTATGAGATAAAATTATTCCATTCACATATAGGTAGAGTTTCGAAATAACATTCGATAATGGAGGTCCTTTAACGAATTGATAGTCCATACTTTCCCAAAGAGTAATTCAACTTAGAACGTTTTTATTTCTTTTTTACGCTTATTCAAATCTTGAAGATTCATGGAATTAGGACTTTCAGTAAGTTCAATCACATAGCGAGGAATCATAATTGTTGCATTCGGTGAATCTGCTAACGATAAAGAGGAAACGAGTATAATTTTTCCTAATATTCGTTCAGCTAAGAGTGTCAATTTAATTATTCATGTATATCGGTTCAGTATGCGTAATTGGTATTTTAATTTTGAATGTCACTATTTCCTGCATTATTGTGTGTAATTTTTTCCCATAAAGAAATAATCAATGTACGATTCATTAAAGCATTTGTAACCAATGCAGAGTCGTGGTTCCATGTCGATTATTTGAAACATATTATCATTTACATTATTTCAATCCCTTGTCATTAACTCTCTCACCGAACAACTCAACTCAACCATTTTTATTCGTTAGGAGTTGACCTGTTCCGACCCTAGGCTGCAGCAACCAACGTTTTGCGTCTGATGATAGTGAGAGAAAGTCGTCCGTTTCTCAACATTATGCGCGACGTCTTCAGATGCCGATCACATATTTTCCCCTCGACGTTAAAAGTTAGGGCCGTTTTTTCGCAAAGTTAAATCCTTTCTGGAGCACAAAAAAAAACGACCTTAAATAACCTTCAACCGAGAAATTTTTCTTGCGAGTTATATGAACACCGACTCCTTGTTGAATGCCAGGAGCTTGCGTGGTCAGTGTAAAGGCTTTAAACATGGACGGATCAATATTGCCCTCACGAATAAAATGTCGCACGTCGACGCTAGCAACTCTGGAATGCAAATATATATATATATATATATATAAATATATACTGTA
>SDVV010026788.1:0-12206 GCA_016164225.1 Gammarus roeselii | reverse complement strand
CATATATATAAAGGATTGTTCATGTGCACATAATTACCGTACTATTTCGTTAACTGTTTAGTGTTTGTCTGTTGTTATTATATTTAATATCATACCATAATAGTTTATCTGCCCATTCACGTACTCAGCATAAAGATTCCTGTAGGCACGGAATATTGTTAGTTATTGTTATTACATAAATTGGTAAATTTAACATTTATAATTATTCAGTAGACGCAGCCGCATAACGACTGTTTCTAAATCATCTAACTCATAAGCATTTGATAAATTCAAATATATTGTATCTGCGTTCCAGGTAGTACAAGGAGGAGAACATCAGAGTAATATAACTCAAACAAACTTGGCAAAATATGGACTGTACGAAACAGAATGGTACGCCACACGACATTTTTGAAGTTAAAGTAGGTTTAAAAATGGCGGACGCCAACTTGTTTTTTGACTGTAACTATTTGCCGTAAGACTGCCGTTGTTTCGCTGTTGTTTGTTTACCCTCGAAAGACTTGGCGAGTCGGATAATTTGTCTTCAGTTCTTTCACGAGGCCCAGCGGTGGCATAAAAAATGGTAGGGCAGGCTCTGTTGCGTATACATTATTAGCGTTATAAAATGAATGAGAAGATGTGGATGCAATATGTCCCCATTCGTTGAAAAGAATGAAGATGCGTGAGTAAGAGAGGAATTTTAATTCCGACCGAGGAATTTTAAATCAATTTGCCCTGCAACATTGTAGCAGAATTTCTGCAAGACTACTGATAATATTATCAAACCTACACTGACTACAAGGATTTGCCTGCTAGTCTCTCCAGCCGCAATGACATTGCGTTCATTCTCGACGTAATCAAGTCAGCAGTTGTAACAACATTGCATAGCTGTTGCAGATCCTCCAAGCAGAGAACGCAATTTAATAACATCTTTCTTAAAACCATGACAAATATGTTGCTCCAAATCAAGACTTGAAATAATGTTACCGTGGAAAATTTAGCTCTAGAAATAGTCATAGTGCTCCATGAGCGACCATATTTTATTTTAATTGGCACCTCCTCCAGCCTTATCTTGTTTAGTCCCTCCCTGTCTCCACCTGTTGGCAGCGGCACCACCGCTTCTACCTCCGGACTGCAGTTACCAACCAACCCTTCGTTCACCCCTGAGTGTTTCAAGCAAATCTTCCACTTACTTACTATTCGCACCATTTCACTTTCCCTCAATCTTGATATTTTTCTCACTCGCGGTAGAATGTACCATCTTTTATGCCTCGTCGATGCATTGTCGCTTGTTGCGCTGCAAAATTTTTTGGTATCACGGTCTTGGGCCTTGATATTGACCATAAAGCATTAAAAATGTGAAATCGGACACTTCATTATCTAACCTCGCATTAAAATAAGAGCAATCGCAATCTGGTGACTTCATTCAACTTGGGTAACGCGTTTCATAGGGAAGACCAGTCTTCTCAAAGATTTTTATTGGTCAGTGACCTAGAGAACGATCCACCGAATGAAGTGTCATTTCATGCAACGATTTGTAACTGTTTCGCAGTTTGTTGGAGGTCTCAACTCAAGATCTATCAAAAACCTTATAGAGTTGTGGTCGCTGGTTCCGAGTGGTTCGCTCACTTCGACTTCATGACATGAGAGTCGCGTGCACAAAATAGGAGATCAAGAATATTGCTACATCTTGTAGGTGTTTCACCATTTGGATCATGAACTTATCGTCTGCAAAATCAATCAGACGCTGGCCAGTAGCAGTGCATTCTTTAGTTTCCCAATCAATGTCGGGGATATTGAAGTCTCCAAGCACTATACTGTGTTGTGTTGTGACGACATCGATGAGAATGTTCTAACGGTTGATGTGAACTGCTACCTTGCTTTTTTGGGGGTCGATAAACGAGGGTTATTTGACATTTTATATGTTTATAGACCACTTGGATTGATACTATGTCGTGTCTGCTATTAGGAATAGTAACTTCTAATATTTGCAGAGTGTTTTTCACGAGAAACCGCACTCCTAGCAGTTACGAAAAAATGTTCTCGTGGATAAATTGGTCGGAACCGTTAAATTATGAGCCTCTAGTAGCTCGTTCCTGAGGTTTCGGAATAAGTTCAGAAAAATGTTTTTTCATGTATTAGTGTTGGTACTGGAACATTTTATCTCATGAAAACCTCAACGTTGCGACAACACTTTTGAAATCCATCTCGGTTCGTTAAGCAATAATTGAGAAATGTACAAATTAAAATTCAAATATCATCTACTGGAGAAAGTCTTTTCTTCAAGACGTTATCAATCAAACCAAACATTTATTCGTTCATGTTTGTCGCTCGCAAATAATATATTTTTGTACCGACAGATTTTATGCGCAGTTGGGATGAGTGACATATTATTACCCAACTACCCTGGTTATTTATATTGTGGACGTTTCTCTGGTGGCTTGTAGGCTATTGAATTGTATCGTTGATATTTAAGTGCATCATCAGCAGGTGAGCCCCTGTATTCCGATCGGTCAAGTTCATGACTATTGGGAGCAAAATTTATCTCCACAAATAACCAGAAGTTTGTTGAACTTGGTAAGGAATGCTGAAATGGACGCCGTATAAGAGAAACTGACGTAAGCTGTTAACCAAGCCAACAAAACAGGTCCTATATCATTGATTTTCAGTATTTACACTCAATAAACACGACGGTAATCGATGGATAATCCGCAAATTACCATTTGATCGATGTTACGAATGTACGTTTGAACGGCTTTCTCAGAGAGCAATGAATTGCGAGATCCCCCGTGCTATCATTCTCGTTGCGCTGCATGCTGACCTGAAGCGATGTTAGTTACCTTTCGATGTTTTTCGTCGTCCAATTAGGAATTGAGAAGGAATGGTTCTTGACAAAAGAAAACCCTGTCGATGAACCCGACATTATTAAGTGTAACTCAACGGAATGGACCATATCAACCAACGATTTTCCCGGACTGGTTGATACTAAGGCCAGTTAGAGAAAGATGGGTTTGATTATTTTGCCAAACCGTTGAACAATATTTCAACAACATTGTGCGCGTTGACAGCATAGATTTCCAACGCTAATTATTGAATAAACAGCGTTTACATTTAGAGAAGATGACGAAAACATAAGCATTGCACAGTGGTCATGATATGCGCATATTGCTCGTGCAATGATAATAAATTGCAACGTAGGAGAGCTCGGATCGATCGTTATAATGCGATATCCATGACAATAAAACTTTTATTGCGTACTGTCCTGCAAGTATCATTTGGTAGCACCTACGTAACTGTTTTACCACAGTCGTAACGTCAACGTGCGTCTAGTGACTAAGCCAGACGCTGATTTAATCTGGCATAGACGGCCTGTAAGTGTTTTAACGTCCAACCCAGCCATTGTTGTAGAGTCCAATATAGCCAGTGTCGCAGCGCCTATGCCTGAGAGGGTTGCAGAGCCAAAGACAGTTTCGTTGCATCATCCAAGTCAGTTAGTCGTTTCGCTCAAATCAGTTTTTGATAAAATGTCCAAACAAGTTATTGATGCACCGTACAAGACAGTTTTGATGCAGCTCCCAATTTAGTAAGTGTTTCTATTTTCTACTCGAGTTATAGGGAGTTAAAGATTTAATACGATCCAATCATATGATACAAAAAAATAGAACTTTCAACGAACACTGTTGCGATCAAAATACAGATAACCTTTTAGAAACTAGCTTACTAATAGCGTCATTTCAAATTTATGTGTGAATGAAAATAAAATAACGATGAGTTTATCGGAACATTCTGCCTTGTCATCGACGGATAACGATGAATATAAAAATGTATTCATTGGTGTAAGCTTTTGGAAATAATTGCAGTACCTTCACGAATCTTCGGCAAGTCAACTCGAAGCCACGTGAGGCTTATTCTTTTTAGTGATTATTATGTTCGTTTCATGTGGATTTCGAGTTGATTTCTTGCCGATTCTTTGTATATTTTGTGTAGATGTCGCATTGACATCTAAAGTGCGAATCTAGTATTTGTACAGTGGAATTGACGTCCAGATTTTATGTAGGCAAATCTTGACGGACGTAAAGGGGAAAGCGTGACCGCAGAGCACGATGTCAAAATGGGTAATCTTGTGTTATGATACCAAGGGCTGCGATATACTTGAGTTATTAACGTTTCATATCGTGCAATGCATTATGTGAAAGCTATCGTCGAGATCTACAATATTAAGAAATGTCTGAAATGTTTCTTTGCAAGTCTATTTATTTGTGCTGATTTTTTTTCTCCAGAAAAAGCGATTCCTTTCGGGGATAGATTCAGAACTCGGAATAAAAAAAATAGTGATCGCAGAAATTCCTATAGTTTTGGAATAATCATGTCATGGTATATAATATTTCATAGGTGAGTTTTGAATAGAGGAAGAAGTTTTATATTACTTTTTCAAAATTTCGTGTCACAAACCTGCTGCAAGAGATTTTACAATAATTCAATTCCTTTGTTTATAGTGAAGTCCTTCAAGTTTGAATGGATCGTTAAGTGCAGTTACGATCCGATTATTCATTGGGAAGGTTTCTCCAGAACCAACCCGTCTGTGAAGGACTTTTAAGGTATGGCAATCTCATTGAGATTGATGGATACTCAGGCATAAGCTCCTCAAGAACCTGAGTTGTAGGTTCATCATTATCAACCCCGCTGTTAGCATTGTGAATTATTGTACGTGAAAGCTTTCGTAGTTGGTGTGTAGCTATACTCTATGGCGGCGCTGGGATTGTACCCGGATGGATGTGACGGGCTTTGGTGGTAATAGTAGACACGCTGACGGTGAAGCACGCACACCCGTAAACGTCAGGTACACAGTTACCCGTAATAAGCACACGGGTACATTTAAGACGGTCCAGTATATGCCTATATTTTACAAGTGGTTTACGATGATGGAACATGTTCCACATTTTTCTGATCGATGTTGGGTCATATTTCATCTACCAAGCATTTTCCAATCTATTTTGAAGCCAAATGCATACCTGAATAACAAAAAATATCCAGTCGACTCCCCAGCGGATGTTGCAAGTCAATATTTTCCTTTCGCTGAAACATCCAATCATAAATAAACAAAATGCAATGAAAACTTCGATGTGTAAGTTCATGTATACTTATCGAACAATACAATATTGTAATATACTGCCACTGTTGCAGTCCTCTTCAATGTTATCAAAAAAGTTATTTTTCTTCCATCATTATATCTTAATAAGTATTTGTGAAAGTCACTGATTGAAAACAAGAGAATGTTTTCGAATTAGATGTTTGTGTGGCTTAGTGCGTGGCGGGCGGGCCAGTTAGCCGATAGTTCCGGTACATTTCGCGAAGCCAGTCAACATTTTCTTGTAGTCATTTTCTGTTCAACCGCATCCTGATGTGTGAATCCATTAATACACATCGTAGCAAATGACCTGGTACTTGCAATCCCGTGGTCTGTTTAAATGTGTTAAAGCACATAATTACCAGAAATTTCATTAGGAACAACTTGCGAATACTTCACAGGTATTTGCATCGAGAAAAGTTGTTTACAAATATAGATCATGACCAGTGTTCTGCTTTCAACGTATCTTTAGAGCCGCCTCCAGGCAATGACAGTTGCGGGGCGCTGCCCAAAAATGGCCGAATGACTTTTAAACGAGTGCTTCATTTCTCAAGTAATGTGTAATACCTCATCTACAATCTAATATTTCACCCAGAGTCTGTACTTTGGCTTCCATTATAATGTAATATCTTCTCCAAAATAGTTTCCACTTCTTTGCTATGAATTTGTGCTTCATAATGTAACCCTAGTCATCACCTGGTGTAGCCCCTATCATCACATGTTAAACACTGAGTCATCACGTGACGTCGCCCTAGCCTACATTTGATGTAGCCCATGTCATCACGCTATGTAGGCTTTGTCATCACGTGAAATAGCCTTAGTCGGTGCATGGTACAGCCCTAGTCATCACGAAAAATCATAGTCCGTCGTAGATGATCGGCTCTGTCAATAAAACTGTCCTGCAAGGTAACTCAATAAAGGCATGTCAATAAAATTCTTCTGACAAAGCACCAAATTAGCCATTTGCTCGTCTATACAGAGCCGGGCTCTCGTCGCTGGATGGAAAGGGGCGAGGTTAGCGGTTGCATTCAATAATGACACCCGTTCCACATTTGTAAGTGTGTTTTCTTCTATACGAATGTATCATTCGTTTCCCATAGAACTATGCGTGTTTTTGGCATGATGATAGATGAGGACAGAACATAGGTTTCCCATCCTTTTCCCACAAATTTAGCTACTAAAATGTTTGCCAGGCAATCGTAGTTGATGGTCTTCCCGGTGACAGCAACAGTACCAACAACAATACAATCAACTGTGCTAGAAATAGTGCCCACAACAGAGCTAGCATAACTGCCAACAATAGTGGCACAGTTGCCAGCTGATTCCCAGAAACAATATTTTTTTCCTTTTATAATTAGCTCTATCAGTCTTACAAACAGTTCTAAAGGTCATAGAACAGACTTGTAAACTAAGAACAGTCACGAAGGCAGTCCTCTGGAAGTTTATTGGTCAGTCCTCAGCAGCATGGGAAGCCGGTGCTATATCTACAGACTGCTGATTTCGACTGATACCAAGAGTTATAAACAATATATAAGTTTCACTTTCCATGGGTAAGGAGAACATCAACATCTACGTCCTTTTGGGTTTGACCGAGATGTTCAAACATTTTGTTTCGCAGCAATAATCCAGTCGCAAGATACCAAATCCAAGTAGTTAAAAATTCATACCAAATTGTTTATCGTCAAGTCGTCGTTTAAGATAAATACCACTTTTGATCCACAAATATTTTACTTCAAACCGAACTTGCACCTATGTCGATTTTTTCTGTCGAACTGGTGGAATGATGTTTTTTGCTTTGATCCAACTTCTTGCAAGAAATATATATTAGGCAGGGAAGTGCAAATATGTGCTTCATTCTGACAATTGCAATACTACTAATCCATCCATCTGTCAAAACTTCGTATCATAGTTTGAGCTGTCTCGAATAGAACAGTGTCTTGATAGTCCCTGCAAGAAGATTGACCACAGACTTGTGTGATCTGGAAAGTACACACTAAGACATGGATGGTAGATTTGATTTTACATATCACGCCGTGAACAATTATTTGTGTAATGTCTAATATGTGTATAGCTTGCTAAATTATCTGATTCATGTCATATGGAACTCGATCAGACCGAGAAATATACTGACAAAGAACGGAGTTATAAACAATAAATGTCGGATCTGTGCTCTGTGACCACATCTGTCCCTTCGCATAATTTTCTCATCATTATCAATATTAAATAACGAGAGACAATTTAAATCTACCATTAGGTCACGCAACTTACAACGATTGAACAAATGTTCCTTTTGCGAAATAAATTAGTGATGAAAGTTCAATTGTTGCGACCGGGTCTGGAGTGGAGTTGTGATAATAGTTGCAGACCCGGGGGGATTTAATACAATAGGTAATTTCATCTTAGTCGAAATTCGAGATTGAACTTGGAATTATTCCTACGTATGATATTTCCTGTTACACTTTTTGATAGGCGGCTCTGCATTTTAGAATCGTTCATGTCTGTTTGTTGGTTGGTCTTCAATTGACGTGTATCGGAGCAGAAGAAGTGAGGTTCGGAGACGTATTGATCCATGCTCCCAACAAGATCTGAAAGCATAATTTGAACAGCAACCTAAGTTAGAAATACTGTTCCTGTCATGCGTGTTTGACGTCATGTTGCCGCCAGAGCAGTGATCCCATCAATGCAACTATGACAGAAGGTTTTTGAAATTGTTCAAAAACGTGCAAAGGAATAGAAATTTTACGGTGGCATACAAAATTACTCGCCTCGAGCGGTTATGTAACCATATAACTCATATAGTGTTAACACCACACATCAACAATAGGGTGAAACTTTGGTTGCAAATGACTTGCTTTCCACAATACCTGAGTGTTTACACGATTTAATACACTACGAAAAGCTTGCCTCCCGTTCATGGCATCACGCAACCATACACTTTTTAGCCGCCTTTTGCCGCAGTAGCCGCCACGCATGCGGCAGTGCCAGCAACAGTGCCAGTAAGAGCATACATGAATAGGGACAGAAACTGTGACAGCATCATTGCCAGCAACAAAAGCAGCAATAGTGACCGAAAAAGTAGCAGCAACAGTGACGGCGGCAGCTATGACACAGTGCCGTCAAAAGAGCCAGTAACTGCGCCAGTAACGGTGTCAGGAACAGTTCCCGGCCATTCCGTGACTCAAAATGCACATTGTGGAGACAATTGTGCAGCATCGGCGTAAGAAACCAGAAAAACGTCCCTGATGGTTCAATAAGAATATCATTCATGGTTTCCCAAAGTTTTGTTTACATCGTCGAATGAATTTTTTTTCGTATGCTGTTACTTTTAGTTTGGATTATACTCTGAAAGAATTATAATGACGCACGTGAGCTTACAGTATGTTCGGGAGTTAGCCATACAATTGCGAGACTGTTGATCCCTCTCTGAATATAGATATGAGCTGAGTCGATGAGAATACGTGGCTTCGTATGCCGTATATAAATGTTTGCTAACAAAATTGCGGTATCACGAGAATACCAAGTGCTGCATTGACAGTCAATTTACTTTTCCAAAATGACCCTGGTCTTTAATCACTTCTCAACATGATGATCTCACGCTCTTTGTTTCTTGCATTGAGTCCAGGCTAAGAGAACGCAGTTTGTTTGGATGCGTGGTTACTATTCAACGGAGTTACTCACATTCATCGTTGCCAGATGCCGCTACATCTCTCATGGCACAACATTTGCAAATATTTGTCAATACATAGGTAAACGAAAAATCGAATGCCTGTCTTTGAGTCCGTAACTTAATGTCATCGAACGCATGCATCTACGTGATGAAAAAAATGTCACGGAAGTTGACCTTTAGGAGCAATCAGCCACAGTCTGCGGGCTTGCACATACTCATACAAACAACATAACGTACTGTCGTCCAGTTTACGGCATTTGACACATGATTTATTTATTATAACACTTTCAAAAGTAAACGATAATGATTATCCATTGAATAACAGTATTGTTCGTTCAATTCAGTTTTTGCTATAGCCTGCTGCACATTAGTGAGGAGAATTGACACCTAATTCTGCTTAGGCGTATTCCATTCCATTTTGACGGAGCAAGCGACTGGTTATTGAAACTCATGTCAACTTCCAGAAGCATTCGGCCGTGCTCTAACTTTTCGATACCGACACGCACTTCTAGCTTTGATGCTCGGTTAACCAGTACGATACGACAGGATATTCACCCATCCAGGCGTAGCAGTCCTTATCTGCACGGTCATTCACCCAGAAACAGAGTTATGGTCTGAGAGGCGCTACTAGAATCGAGAACAGAAGACTTTTGATGCCTTTCGTTGGATTTTGACGTAGATGATTTTGACGTAAATGATTTCGTTTTGAAGACAGTTTCGTTTCCTGGATGATCCTGTCTTGTAGATGGGCTCGCCGCGTAGATGGTCTCGCCTCGCAGATGGACTCGTCTTGTAGCTGGTCTCGCCGCGTTGATGATCTCGCTTAGCAGATGGTCTGGTCTCGTAGATGGCTCGTCCCGTAGATGGTCTCGCATCGTAAATGGTCTTTCCTTGTAGCGAACTATTTTTCGTACAAGTGTCTTCTTGTTGATGGCATCGTCTCGAAGTTAGAATAGTCATGCCTCAAAACTGGTCTAACCCTGTAAATGGTCTTGCCTAATAGATGGCCCAGCCTCTCAGACCGTATTGCCTTTTAAATAGCCTCACTTTGCAGATTGTTTCACCTCATTGGTGGCTTAGACCTGCCTTGTGTATGGTCTTGAACTAAGTGCCCATATTCCTATTTCAAATGCATGACTACCCGCAATACCCATGTTTTCAGATGGAAAACCATAAATCAACCCTAGCTATGCTGAATGTCTTGCGTAGTAGTGTTAATTTCTTCGTGACGATTCACCGACCCGGCGATAACCAAGAGCACATCGGAAATCACCAACAACCCACTGTCACTCCAGACACCAAAAATTCCGCAACCCGCACCCAAACTTGGTCCCCTCTTCCTCAGTCAGATGTACTTTATGGACCCTGACATGGGCCCAACCCTTTCCTTAGCTACAGTAACCGTGGATGAACCTCCAACAGCCTCTTCAACATCAATAACATTACGGGGCTGGTGACTTCAGAGGCTCCCTTGGATGCAGGTCAGAGCCATGACCTGGTGGTGAGTGCTCTAGGTCAACAACAAGGCCCTGGATGGTGAGTATTTTTGGACATCGACATTAACAAGGCCACGTGGCTGGTGACTGAATTGGCGCATTTGCAGGCTTGTCTAAGCTATGACCAGTTGGTGAGATCTATAACAATTCGACCTCGAATCTAATTGTTCCAAAGGCTCCTCTCCTCACAGCTACAACCTGTTGGTGAGTGACATAGAACAACAACAAGGACATTGGGGCCGATGACTTCATGCTATGCCTGTTCAGGCAGGCCAGAGCACGACCTGTTGGTGAGTGCTTTAAGACTTTAACAAGTCCATGGATCACGTCCTGCTGGTAAGTGCTCTAGAAAATCAACGTGTTAACAGAACATGTGACTCAATAGCCCCAGTCTAACCTGCGGAGAGCCAATAGCTGAAGTCGAATCTTCAAATTCATGTTGGGAGGTTCCCTTAAATAGTTCTCGATTTTTCATTAGCGATGTAAGTGAAGAGTCTGCACAAGGGAATTTTTCACAATTACAAAAGTTCAAAACCTATCTTACTGCTCATTTTAGGAAACAACGCACGTCAATAATTTGAAACAAAATGACAAGAAATAGCATCGACTGGGTAAAGAACACTACGGCTTCCTTTCATAGATGTAATCAATTGAATTGCATGGTTCTATCGAAGCTTTCCTTTTCGGTAACATTTAAGGTATACATCATTACAAGCCAGAGCAAAAATATTGAGCGGCAACCGATCGGCTATTATCGCTGTTCTGTGTGAAGCTCCTTTGGGCTTGACTAACTTCCATCGGGAGTGGTTCTGGCTCAGGACAATCTATAAACGCTCGGTTTGGGTAATGGGAACAATCGATATTCTGCTATCGACTTGCTTACTGATAATAGAGTTATGCAGAACGGTATAATTACTGAAATAAAATAAGAATGATCGAAGTGAATATATTCGGCCATGAAAACCGGATGAAGATGAAATTGCCTCACAGGGAAGAATGTAAAAACAAATGTGAGCAAATCATTGTTACAGTCTTCGGCCACATGTCACAGAAATACTGATGAAAACACCCACAGCATCGCACGAGGAATGTGGGTACTATCATCACTGACTTTTCTCATAACGTCATTTGTGCCGAGCCCTCAACCGCCTCTAGCTATTCCGTCCTACAACTAGACAGTTGAGGGCATGGATGATCTTCCGGGTTCCATCTTGATCAGCCATTCACGATCATTTTCCACTCACTGATAGATTATTTTCACGCTCTCCGCTTCGCGTATGCTGATACCTTTGGTACTCAGCGCACGCTCTGCATCCCATCGATCTAATTCTCGCTTGGTTTTCCTAAAGGACATCTTCCGTCACATTTGCTATTTTTCTAATTTCACAAAGAGTAAAAGCATGACTAAAATAACGGTCGTTAAATAACGGTCAAATAAGGGTTGAAAATATTTTGTACCTTTAGGAAATACAGCAAATTATTAATCAGTAAAACTACGACAGTTAATTATTTTGAACTTCAAAATGAATGTTGCAGAATGGTGATAAGTCAGCCGGCTAAATTCTCTCCACGATTTATAGCTATCGAGTATCATTAATTATAGTAGAAATATTGCTGATGTATTTATGCAATTAACTCATCACATCGATAATAAATGTACCACAAAATCGAAGCTGTCGTAATTGGATGATAAAATGTTCCGTATCTAAAATGTCATGTAGTGTTCAATTCAACTATTTAACGCTGAGCCAAATCGACTTTATGTGGCCTGCTCAACTTTGATATAATGGAATGTATAGTACATTGGATATAGGGGGACAATACATGTTTTTCTGCATCAAATGACTGAAATTAAATTTTAGCTGCGAAGTCGGACCCATTCCAATGGGTGCAGATCTGAACCATTCGGATGAACTTATATATATATATATATGTG
>SDVV010026787.1:0-12206 GCA_016164225.1 Gammarus roeselii | reverse complement strand
ATGCGTCTAGGCACCGTAGCGAGCAAAACTGGACACAGTGTGCGGGAATTAATGCGTCTAGGCACCGTAGCGAGCAAAACTGGACACAGTGTGCGGGAATTAATGCGTCTAAGCACCGTAGCGAGCAAAACTGGACACAGTGTGCGTGAATTAATGCGTCTAGGCACCGTAGCGAACAAAACGGGACACATTGTGCGGGAATTAATGCGTCTAGGCACCGTAGCGAGCATAACTGGACACAGTGTGCGGGAATTAATGCGTCTAGGTACCGTAGCGAGCATAACTGGACACAGTGTGCGGGAATTAATGCGTCTAGGCACCGTAGCGAGCAAAACTGGACCCAGTGTGCGGGAATTAATGCCTCTAGGCACCGTAGCGAGCAAAACTGGACACAGTGTGCGGGAATTAATGCGTCTAGGTACCGTAGCGAGCAAAAATTCGTTTATGGTTAGTCTGTTACCGGAAAAACAAATGCGACTTTTCCCACGTGGAATTTATCTTCGTATAAAAATTTCTTACGGGAGTTTGTGTGGACAAAGCCTCTTAATGGGTAATATTAATCAAATTTCCGATGAATTCAAATATAGTGCGGAAAATGGACATCGAAGATTTCAATTAGTTTTAAATCAAAAGCGAATTCTTGCTCGCTACTGTACACTATGTTTTTCAACTCAGACGCACGGCATTTGAACTTTCATTCCTGTCGGGATGTATCTAACTGTCGGATACGGCCAGACAGAAAAGATCTGTTGTTTATTGTTGGCCTTCTGTAAGGCAGGCCACCAATAAACAGCATAGCTAGCTCGCTGGTGTTCAACTCGCTAGAAAGTCTGTGGTTTCCACTCATGTCTGTCAGTCTTGAACACGTTGGTATGCTGCGTAATCCGATATTTTTTTAGTTAGATACTCAACTTATCATAAGAGGCCTTCTGGAAGTTATTAATTTGAAATGAAGTATAGGATGGGCCCCTAACGTGTCTTCTCCTGACGGGTACAGGTACCCGACATGGTGCGATCGGTGGATGCGGCGACAGTGCTACGCATGCGACAGCAGTCGCAACTGCTCTACAACCAGTACTTCTCCTCCGTCAGCAGCATCGTGCACACTACGCTACAGGTCAGGGAAAAAGGGTTGTTATCGTTGCTTCACCCCACTTCTTCGACGTGACGTCGCTTCTGCGTCTTCCAGATAGCCGACAGATCCCCCAGAGGCAGACTAGAGCTATCCAACGCTTTTAATTCAAATACAGACATAGGCCGAATCCCCCAAAAGGGGTGGGCCAACGGCATGACTCCCCCCATGCGTCCACTCAACTACCAATACCCAGCGTCCAGTTACAATGGGTCTGGCCAGAATCGCGCAACACACACTTCGGGTCAGAAGTGGTGTACGAGATCCGTGTCAGCAATAGTGCCCGACAGCTTTCACTGGCCTACCCCTGCTGCGTCATAATTGGCTGGCCCTTCCTCCCACACGATCATCCTGTTTCTCAACGAGACGTCAAGGGCAGGAAAGCGCGCCAGGGCTAGGAACGTCAAAATTCATTCCCCGTCACTCTCCGCCCACGCCTATTCATTGCACGCACTTTCGCTACCTCTACACTGATGTCGCTCCTCATTAAAGCCTGCTTCACACCATCCATCCACCCACACTTCGGTCTTCGCCTTAAACTTTGCCTCTCACCTTCATTTTCATCACCCTTTCCACATATCTCCTATCATCCATCCTCACCAAGTGTCTGATCCACGTCAGAACATGTAAATTTGCTCTGTTTTTTATCTACCTTCCCGTTTTTATTTGAACAACGTCAATATTGATCATATCCTCAAGGTCACTCCGGCCATGCCCCACAGATATTCTACCTCGAGAACATTCAAGCACCGAGCTGTGACACCTGGCCAGCCCTGTGTGCAACCCTAATTTTGCTTTCATTCTCAATATCCGGCAGCTCATTTCTTACAACCGCGTCGATACTGTAATCGGAAAGTTATTCCTACTAAGCCCCCCCTAGGCATCTGTTAGGTTCACGGGCCGCATGGAGTCATGGCCCAACCGGGGGGGAGTGAACACCCTTATTTCTCTTCTGACTTTCCTTTTCTTCTTCCTTCACTATCTCTCCTTTTCTACCCCATCCTGATTGGCTCACTTTTTATTTACCTCATTTGCATCTTACCTTTAGTTCAAATGTCCTTTAACTTGTCTATGACTCCTTAACAACTCTCCTAATAGTCGTTGCACACAAGCACACACGCACGCACACTCAAACATACACATACTATTCTCCTTTCGGGTGGCAAATAACAGCCAAGTTGCGCTCTCTCTTTCATACAACCTTTTTCTACGACTATTCCTTCTTCTTCTTTCCATTTTTGCTGTTCTCGTGCGTGAAATTCTCTACACCTGGTGTAGATCTCATGCATGGGATTACCGTTTTCTGTCTCTTCTTCATCTTCCCCCTCAGCAGGTGTTGGAGCGCGTAGCCCGCATCTTAAGGACTACTGCGGATCCTTGGGGCTCTGAAGCTGGGTAGGTAGTGTGTTATTCCTCTTTACTGCTATCCGGGGAGTGCTGAGATCATATGGCCTCAGCACCTTAGGAGTTCCTGTACCTCCTGTGGCACCCGTACATACCATAGACGTTCGCTGAGTAAAGGAATTTGACTTTGCGCGGTAGCAAACCTAACTTGAAAATTAAAATAAGAATGAAAACAAAGACTAACATGTTGCAGCACTGTTTGCTGGTTTGACATTCGGCGCCAGAAGGACGATGACTCCAGTGCGCTAGAAAGCCTCGTCTCTCTATTCTAATCTATTCCTACTCAAGCATAAAAAAAATGTTGATGTAATTGGTAATTTTTGTAACCAAGATGGAAAGCCCTAAAACGAATGCACAACTCACTTAGTGTTTATTAGTTAGTTTGGTATTTGGGTCTCATGCAGGGACTCTGACATCAGTACTGGAGACTTGGAATACTTGTCTTCTGTCTCTCAACACTAGTTGATCTTGAGAAGAAATCGAAGTTTGTTCGCGCTGCGAGCTGATAAACAGGTTAAGTGCCGAGGCTTTGTTCTTGTTGCTTAGCCCCGAGTCCTACCTGCGGTAGTGGAAACCGCACCAGCGCACCGCCCGAAACAATCGATACCCACCGACACGCGCGTGTTGAGACAAAGGGAGGTGGGAGACGAGAAATTGGTGGCTGGCTTAGTGGTGGGAAGCGTGTTTTTATTGCTATCTGAATTACCATTGTAAGTTCTGTGGCATTTAACAAATGGACACCCGTGTAGTGTAATTTTAATTGTGGACACCAGAACATTGAAACTTGCAGCGTGTTCATGTCCTTCAGTCACACTGCAACGCACCAACCAGACGCGTGCAGGGATCACCTTATGTGGAGCAGATGTTTTGTAGGGGAGAAATGATGAGGATTGTTCACTTGTCCATGAAAAACAATACAGTGTATACGTCGTGGCTCTGGTGTCTTGGAAGTGTCGGTGGGCCCGAAGGCTGGGCAGCACACAGGTTGCGTCTACATCAACACCGCAGAGATGGCGCACAAGGCGCAATCCCCACCGGCGAGGATATGAAACAGAGTGGGTTGGGGGACTTTCGCTGGGGCCGGAGCCCCAGACGCCGCCACCGCAGGCAAGGCATCTTGATGGAGTTGGCCCGCCTGTTTCGTGTAGGCTACCTCGTTGGCGGCTGTCAAGGTTATCTAGTGCCAAGGCTTTCTAGTGCACTGGAGTCTAAATCGAATTATCCAATAGGCCTAGCGCATCGCTCTGAATCGCTATGGGGACCGCGCTGAAAGAAAATATGTACCTATACAGAGACACGTGCAAGGCCGAATCCCTCAGAGTGGGGGTGGCCAATGGCAAGACTCATCCCACACACTCCCCCATGCGTAGGGGTGGATGGACGATTTATAATTTTATAGATCATTAACACTTTATTTTAGTATTTCTTCTTGCTTGGGCTCTATTATTTTTCTCTGCCCTTTTTTCATGGTGATCTATTTTGTATTTATTATAAAACTATGTATTGTTAGACGCCTGCAGGAGCCCTAGGAGGACTATGCGATATATTAGTTAGTCTAGTCCAACCTATGGTGGGATAATTTGCGCTCTCCCTGGGCGCCTAGTAAATGCCCGAGCACAGCTAGGCGGTTTTGATGGCTGAATGATGAAACAATGTTTACGTTGACCTCAGAGAACGAAAGTTTGAACGGCACTGTACGTGGAGGGGATGAGTCAAGTCGAGGTAGGCTGAGGCGAGTGGAGACAAGTCGACTGGTGGGGCGATGAGTCGAGACGAACCTAGGCTGGCGGAGACTAGATGACCCAGGAGTGGGGGGTGCTCGCGGGGCCTGGAAGACTTGAGGGACCCGGGGGTTTTGGGAGCCCGGGGGACTCGGAAGACTAGGAGGATTTGGTGGGATCCACTTGGACCCTTCCGTGGCTCTTTCGGACTTTTTCAGGACCCTTAGGGACCCCCTTGAGAAACTTTAAGACTCGTTTGAGGCCCCTCTGAACCCTGGTACCCCTGGCTTCCCCTCCCCACGCTGTAGAACCTATACACAGAAAAATGTTTGTACGTGAAATGCTTGATTAGAACGGTTGACCATTGCAATCCACGGATTACTGACACAGAAGGCAGGAGTCGCGTCGAGGCTGGTCGAGGTGCGTCGAGATCAGCCGAAGCATGTCGAGGCGAGTCGAGTTGGTCGCGCGACGAGCCGAGACTGTCCGAGGTGATTCGAGACAAGCCGAGATGAGCTAAGACGAGGGGACCCGGCGAGCTCGGGGGACTTGGGTGGCCTTCCGGGATTTGTTGGGCTCTTTTGGGACCCGAGACACCTCTGCCACCCTACTCCAGAACCAGAATGAGTGAGAAAAAAAATCATTAACGCAGAGACCTTCTCTGTGTCTACGTTGAACCTACTATGTATCCAAGTTCAGCCTGCATTGTATCTGTGTTAGACAGATAGATTTTTATATGTGAAGTGCTTGAGTGAAACGGTTGACCGTTGCAGTCCGCGGATTGCTGGCGCGGGGGGCGAGGGTCGCGTCGAGGCAGGTTGAGGCGCGTAGAGATCAGCCGAAGCATGTCGAGGCGAGTCGAGTTGGTCTCGCGACGAGCCGAGACTGTCCGAGGTGATTCGAGACAAGCCGAGATCAACTAAGACGAGGGGACCCGAGGAGCTCGGGGGACTTGGGGGACCTTCCGGGATTCGTCGTGCTCTTTTGGGACCCGAGACACCTCTGCCACCCCACTCCAACCCCAAAATGTTTGAGAGGAAAAAAATAGCGCAGAGACCTACTCTGTATCTGTGTTGAATCTGCGGTAAACCTATCCTGTAACTAGGGTAGACCTACTCTGTAACTAGGGTAAACCTACTCTGTAACTAGGGTAAACCTACTCTGTAACTAGGGTAAACCTACTCAGTAACTATTGTAAACTTACTCTGTAACTATTGTAAACATACTCTGTAACTATTTTAAACATACTCTGTAAGTATTGTAAACCTACTCTGTAACTATTGTAAACATACTCTGTAACTGTTGTAAACATACTCTGTAACTATCCTAAACCTACTCTAACTACGGTAAACCTACTTTGCAATTATGGTAAACCTACTCTGTAGCTACGGTAAACCTACTCTGAATCTACGGTGCACATACTCTACCACTCTTCAATTGCCCTACGGGGGAGTCTGCATTAACCTCGCGTTAGGACTCCGGTGTAAGTTTAGAAGCAACTACTAATCCCCCATGCGCCCCCTAACATACCAAAACTCAGCTTTCCGCTGAGTTTGGTATGCGAGTTTCTCATTCAAACAATGACCGTATAAATGTCCAGTTATAATTGCACACAAAATTATCCAACTAGCAACTAACTCTGCAAACTCTATACTAAACAGCTCTCTACCGATTTATGATATGCCTTAATTATTTCTCGAGGTAATATTAAGGCCTTTACATACTCTTGTAGCACCCGTACATATCTTTGACGTTCCCGGCCTAATGAAATTGATTTGACGCAGTAGTAAACCCGGTCATTCTAATCTTATCTGAAATTGGTCTAAAGCTTGATGCAGCACTTGTTGCTGGTTCGACGTTCAACGCCATAAAAACGTTGACTCCAGTGCCCTAGGAAGCCTCATCACTCTAATCTAAACTAATCTAATCTAGTCACTGTGATGGTCTCCCCTGATCCGATCGCTTCTCAATATTCGCCCAAAGTTCTCCAGATCTGCTTAACAGTTTCTTTAAGTGCCGTGGTGCGTCGACTCACAGGGACCGGGCTGAGATGAGCGGAGCTGTTTGTTGGCACATAGCTACTGCCATGTGTTTTAACGTGTTTTTTTCTTCAATAAATTCACTTTTAAGAGACGCGTTGTTTGTTTATGTTCTCAGTCCGATAGATTTTTTTTAAATAATTGCTCATACTTTTCCTGGCTTTGCAAATTATGCAGAGGCGCTTGCAGAATAGCAATCAGTGTTGTGTTTTATCCACTAACACCCTTCCTCTACCCTTGCAGATCGTGCAGGAGCGTGTGCAGAGGCACCGCCCCCTGCCCCTGGTCGTGTGGAACAGTCACCCCGGGGCGCTGGCCGTCAACCTCTCCTTCTCCGACAACCTGCAGCACTTTCCTTTCTACGCTTCACACGCCCACCAAGACAAGTGAGTGCGGGGGAATGACCGGCGATGGAGTTGTTATGGAACGGCGAGGAATGAGACCAAGGGGGGAGGCCTGGCGAAGGTGAAAGAGTGCCGACGGAGAAGATAACTGGATGGATGAGGATTATACTGTGTTACGAAGGGTTGGGCGGGTGTAGTGCTCGATGGTAATGGTGAGGGAGATGGATAAGAGGAATGGACGTGCGAGTAATATACCTCTTAATTAGGGGTGCGTCTGATGCCGGTAGGGAGAGTTGGTGAGTATGCTGACGTCTTACCTGCTCGTTTAACTAGGGGGAAAACTATTGTAAGTGAAATAATATCACCCTTTAGTGACCCAGTTTTGTTTTATCCAATTAACCACGTTTTTCCTAGAGAGCCAATGCTATCATAGATCCTGGAAGGCAATTGAATTAATCTGAAAATGTTGCGTACATGTGAAAATATTGATTCTTCGAATTTTTTTGTGTAACAGAATTAGTGTAAATCGTAGCCTAAAGTCGTGATTCAGTTCATAATAACAAACAATACTGAAGAAAAAAAATCAATCGGGTGAGTTCTTACCTAAAGCACAGTTGTTGCTGGCAATTGCAGTACCGTCACCCCTCCACCATCCCCCAGATTTACCGCAGTGGTGTTCGTGTCTCACGGCAGTGCGACGCTCCACCTCTCACCGCTCTACAAACTCATCAAGAACATCGCTCGCAGCAAACACGTCCACAGGGTTCGTCGACACTAGAGTTCTTTGATCGAGCGGGCAACGTTCTCCGCTCTATAGATATTGACTTGGCTGCGCTAATACTCTGGATTAGCTCTAGGCATGTAGTAGAATGGGGGAGATGTTTTCGTTTTTGCTCTATAGGGGTGCGGTGGGCACCAGTGGCTCATGAAAGTATTAGGCAACAATTTGTTGCTTTTTGGATTAGAAAATAACGTATTGTTTCTTCGCAGGCTTTATGAACAACAGGAAAAAAGACAAGAAGATTGAACAGATGACATACCATCTCCAAACATTCGATTTTCTTCTATGATTTACGCACTGAACAAGCTTTTTATCAGAACAGTTCGCTTAGTCTATCGTTGATGAGTGACGCAACAAAATATTGAACTGGTTGACGTTTATACATAGTTCAGGAGTGACGTAACTAAATATTAAAGAGCTTGATATTCAGAGTTCAGGAGTGACTTGACTAAATATTGAACTAATTGACGTACAGGTTCAGAAGTGACGTAACAAAATATTGAACGGGTTGACGTTTATACATCGTTCAGGAGTGACGTAACTAAATATTAAAGAGCTTGATATTCATAGTTCGGGAGTGACGTAACAAAATATTGAACTGGTTGACGTACATAGTTTGGAGTGACGTAACAAAAGGTTGAACGGGTTGACGTAGACAGTTGATGTAACAAAATGTTGAACTTGTTCAATATTGAAATATTGAACTAAATATTGAACTGGTTGATGTAGCTACATAGTTCAGGAGTGACATAGCTAAATGTTGAAGTGAGTGACGTACATAGCTCAGGAGTGATGTAACTTGATGTTGAGCTGGTTGACTTGCAACTGTATGACTTGATTAAGCGTCAACAAATCCTAGGTAATCATGCTAATTAATAGTTTTTTTGTTGCAGCTACAAATGGTTTTGTTGCTGTTAAATTCTTGCATTTTAGACGTTTGGCTGCTGTTCTCTTTATTTTATTTGACCTCTTCAATTATTTGCCGTAACTGAACCCCCGTGCTTCAGATCGTGGTGCTGTGGGGCAGCCGCAATTACCCGATGCCGACCCCCCACCGCCTGCCCTCTGGCTCCGTTCCTCTGTCGCTGCTGCTGCCCCCCACACCTTCTCCCTCCCACCGCCACCTACCCCGCCCCGAAGTGGAGACCGCCGCAGTCTTCTCTCTCGATGAGGATGCCACACTCACCACCGACGAGCTCGATTTTGCCTTTGGGGTCTGGAAGAGCTTCCCCGACAGGATTGTGGGCTATCCGGGCCGTTCCTACTCTCTCAGCCAGGTTGGTTAAAGGAGAGAGGAATTACACCCCTAAAGGGGGTCCGAGGTTACGCATTTCAAGATGTGTTAGTGAGTGAGCAGTGTTGCATTCCCCATGTAGGCGAAGTGTGATCACAATCATAGATTCGACAACTACCTGCATTGCCATTATTTTTCTAACACTAACGCCTATGAATACTCTGTGTCCAGTATCCGTTGGCCAAGGGTGTTGCGCCCTGTTCTTCTTGTAATCTTTTTCCCCGATTCACTACCTCCTTCGTTTAATTCACGCTGTTCTCTACCTGGATGTAGATTTCATGCATGAGATTCCTGCTTCGTCTCTGTTATCTTTTTCCTACACTGAAGGACTTTAACTCGAGAGCGCTACTAGCCTAACTAACTCCCACCTCCCTAACCTTCTGACCTTACCTAGAGCGCTTCTAGCCTAACTAACTCCCACATCCCTAACCTCCTGACCTAGAGTCGAAGCAAATCTATAAACAGAACTTACTTCTCCCCAGCAGTAGAAAAACATCGCGCCCGAAATTTCGGCAATTCTGATCTAAACCTTTGTCCCCCTTCTTTCCCAGTCTGGCAGCTATCGCTATAGCAGCAGCTGGTCCAACTCGTACTCGCTGGTCCTTACTGGCGCGGCCGTGTATCACCGCTACTATCAGCACCTGTACGAGCACCAGGCGCCACAGCCGCTGCTAAGGGCCGTCGCCCATTCCTCCAACTGCGACGACCTGCTCCTCAACGTACTGGTGGCGGGAGTTACGCGACGACCACCTCTCAAACTCACGCAAAGGAAGCGCTATAAGGACCCGGCATCTGAGTCCAGGTAAAGAGAGTGGAACTGAATGAGAGCCTTTCATACCTACAATTTCAACCATGTTTTCATGTTGGAATGTTGCACTGGCGTGAAAATGCGCTTTATTTCGGTATTAGACAGAAGCACCGCTTTTCTCATGACGAACCAATGACCGTACGTTTGTTTCAGTAAGCCTTTAATGTTCTCAGAACGTAGTATCTTGTTCTTTAATCTTTAGCTTTTTCATTGCGGCCAGTTGAATGTTTCATTACCATCGTGCTAACGCTTCTCCTTCCTGTTCGTTCCAGCAAGCTGTGGAGCTCACCCGTGCATTTCACGGAGCGGTCGACGTGTTTAAACACTTTCAGTTCAGTGCTGGGACGCCTCCCCCTGCACGAGTCTCAGGTCCGTCTCGACCCGGTGCTCTACAAGGACAACGTCTCCGTCAGGAGAAAAAAGTTCCGACAAATCGACAAGATAGGACCGGGCAGTTGATCCTGGCTCAACGATAGGCGAAGTATTGTTTCCGATATGGACTTGGTGCTTCAGTAGGATCTGTGACAGGTTGCCAACTCACAAGACGCCTTTGGGAGGCATCTCGCAAGGCGCCCTTGGGAGGCATCGCGCAAGGCTCTCCTAGCGGTTCATATAACTAGTCGCGTCACAGAAATGATAAGTGTTGCTCTTGCTGTCTCTTCGTGCTGCTTTATATGATGGAATGCAACTAATGCGCTCCTCGAAATGGAGGGTCACTGCAGCTACTTGAAAAGGCTTCCCAACATCTTAGTAATGCCTAGACATTAACTCCAGTACACTAAAAAGCCTTGGCACTCTAAACTAATCTTGATAATGCCAAACGCGGATAGTAACCAGTGTTCCCAAAACACTGTGTCTAGATACTGTTCCCTATTTCTTTGTTTATATACATCTCATGAGTATCTGCCAAAGTGTTTGGTGACTGTCGAGATACACTGCTTCCACAGCTTTTTTACCAATTTAAAAAAGCTACGAAAAAAAGCTCGGTGAACTGAACCGCTGATGCATTTCTAAACTTAATAAACGGGACCGGTGGAGGTTCTTTTTTTATTGTTAAATGACATTTTGCCTGCAACTACGACGATAAGTGAGTCATGACATAGTTTTAATCAGAGTATTGTGATTGAAAATTATTTTATCGTAACGCAATAGCTTTCCGAATACTTGAAATGTGTATCAGAGCCGATCGGTGATTTTGTGCTTGTTTTTTTTTTTCTTTAACCATGACGTTTTGTACTGGGATGGGTTTTATGTTATTTTCCGGATGTGATTTTGAATGCAATGAAAATATATTGCTTTTACAAGTACGCCTTAGGCACAATTGCTGGTCACACAATGTTTACTTTGTCAACTTTATGCCATTAAACGGTAATTGATTCGGATATCAAATGTAGCAAGTAATGTACTTGAATGAAAAAAAAATTGACTTCAAAACTTAACTCAGTTAGATTTTCCTGAGTAAAGTTAGTTTGACACTCAGTTAGTCTCCCGAGTAAACTTAGTTAGACACTCAGTTAGTGTCTCCTGAGTAAACATAGCCAGACACTCAGTTAGTGTCTCCTGAGTAAACATAGTCAGACACTCAGTTAGTGTCTCCTGAGTAAACTTAGTTAGACACTCAGTTAGTGTCTCCTGAGTAAACATAGTCAGACACTCAGTTAGTGTCTCCTGAGTAAACTTAGTTAGACACTCAGTTAGTGTCTCATGAGTAAACATAGTCAGGCACTCAGTTAGTGCCTCCTGAGTCAGGTGAGTTAGACACTCAGTATTTCTTCAAGAAATAGTGCCACAACTGCTTCGTATTTCATTTTATGTTAAACGGTAATTAATTCGGTTATCAAATGTAGATACTGAAAGGACTGAGAAAAAATGATTTGACTTCCACACTTAACTCAGCTAGTGTCTCATCACCATGGGTTATACCCAGAAAAAAAAAACTATCTCTCGCGGAGCGTTTCCTTCAAGAGCAGCTTCCGAATTCCATTTATTTACTATCGGGCCTCGCATAATGTGTTCGCCCATACCTCTCTGCTATAAAGATCCACGAACACAGTTTGGGTTTGGGTGTTGCATTGTTTTCTTCATGCAACCTCTTTCTCTGATTCTATCTTTTTCTGTTCATAATGATCTCGTGCGTCCGGTGCCAGAAGGACATTAACTTCGGTGCACTAGCAAGCGTTGGCACTCTAATCTAATCTACTGATCTCGTACGTGAGATTTCCTGTCTCGATACAGACCTCACGCATGGGAGCCCCGTTTCATATTGCCTCCTAATTCCGGCGCATCACGACTGTGGCTCTAGTGCACCCCAAGCATAGACTCTAATCTCTTAACGAGCGAGTTCTATAAGTCATTCAACTGAGGAGCGAGTCGTACGAGCCAAACTTTTATTGAAATAATTAATTACTTCTGTAGACTGTAGATGCATTTTTAGAGACGCTCAAGCAATGCCGCATTGCCGTGTTTGCAGTACCAAGACAGGTGGATCAGTGGCTGAAACAATGGGACCAGTAACCACCACCATGGGATGGTGGTCTTGATGAGCAAGGATGGCTTTCTGCCCTGACCCCCCTCTCGGTAGATGGTCGATTCATTGCTACCGGTGGAATATCACTCGGTTTTGAATCCAAAAAACAAACACGGCCAAGGCCAATTAATTATATTCAGTGTTATATATGTGTAC
>SDVV010026786.1:0-12206 GCA_016164225.1 Gammarus roeselii | reverse complement strand
TGTTGGAGGCGAGGATTCGTTTCGTTGCATCCGAGTCTTTATCTTACCTAAATTAATAGTTTGTATTTATACAACTAAACCGCGTCCCTGTAAATATTGTGTTGCGTTGCTGTCGGAGCTGTTATTGCCCGTGTGGCCGCTGATCTTGTTCTAATCTCGAAGATGCTACCTCTACGCACTAGGGTGCGTACGTATCAAACGTAATGTTCTAAAGGATTGGAAGCGGAGGTCCGTTTCGAGAAAGCGTTTTTTCTTTTGCGCACTAGCGTGCGTCTGACACTGCTAAAATTTTCACATTTTTTCTAACGTTGAAAGCGTTGTTTCGTTTATTCCTCGCGCACTTAGGCGTGCGAGCCTACTGGAATCAATAATCATCGAGCCCTACGGGGGAGCCTATTATGACTCACGTTGAGGCTCTGGTGGAAATGAGGCTCAAATCAAATCAAATCGATATCACGCGTTATTTCTTAACGTATAGGGTTGTCGAAGATTGGAACAGACTTCCCGCCGAAGTTGTGAACAGCGATATGATCGAAACGTATAAATCACGGCTCAATAAATTCTACCAAAATCGCTGCTAAATAGCTCTCATCTATAGCACTTTCACCAGTATATTCGTGAAAAATGGTGTTCGGCATTCACACCCATACGGTTAAATTAGTGCCAGGACCTGGCACTGGCACGGTAAATAAGGTGCCCGGCATTGGTACCTGCTCGTTGTAATTCGGTTTTCGAGGAATGAAACTACAATCTCAGATCAACACCGTGGGTTTGATCTGGTCGGTTATCTTCAGGTGCTTGTTTGAGTTGTTTCGATAATCATTGTTAAATGTTATTTCCTTCAACAAACTTTCCCTTTCTCGATCTATTAAAACAGAAAATACACCAACAAAAGACGCTATCTTAGTCGTTCTACTTCTGAACTTACCTCCTTCTATTATAAGGCAACCCAGTTTGGGCCAAAAGTCCTGTTGTTGTCTTCATACACATGTAAACACTTGTAAACTTCCTCCTCACAAACATCTCACTAATCTCCCTCCTCTTTACATCACTCGTACTACAGCCACGCACATTCAGCGACCCTAACAATAGGGTTCGGAGAGGCGTGTGCTTCTCCTCCCCCCACTCGTCTTGCCGTCCTAGCCCCTTCGCTCCGCCCTTTTAGTCGCCTTTTACGACACGCATGAGTTACGGTAGCACGATTCTACTCCCGGCTACAGGGGGGAGTAGACTGATGATGAAAGTTGGAGGACTGAGTAGATGCATGGTCGAAAATGGTTCTGACAGTGATGATGGGTGATGAAAACAGAGTTGACTAAGAGGAAGATTCAAGTTTCGCGTGAAGCAGGCCCTAAAAAGGTGTGGAAGTAGCGATTGAGTGTCCATTGGATAAGCTAGTGAAAAAGGTTGTGAATAGACGAGCTTTAACGTTGGCCAGAAGCACATTCGCATCACGTTGCGGAACGGGATGGACGTGGGTTGGTTAGGGCATTGCAATTATGATGCAGCAGGGGTGAACCAGGGAGAGCTCTCGGGTCCTAATTTCGAAGTTGGTCTTGGACCTTACTCTTGACCCGAAGTGGTCCTGGCCGGACACTTCAGAGCTCAAGGGTTTAGTTTTGGTCTGTGTGTGTGCATGATTTGGTTTGAGCCTCGCTTCCACCGGAACAAGAGTGCATGAAAAACAAGGTCCATCTTGAAGTCAGTCCCCCCCCCTTCCTTCAGGAGATTCGGCATTGCGCCTGTACCTAATTTTGACTAGCAGGCCCACCTCCGCTGGAGCTCCAAGTAAACATGTTGAGCAGTCAATTGTGGTATCCAGTGTTTTTGTCAATGCTACCAGGGTTCACCAAGACATCGAGCGGCAAAGCGAAACGATCATTTCTCGCAGTATCGTCAGTCGTTATGACCAGAGACCAGAAGAAGAGTTAATTTATTTTTGTGTTGCGTTATTTTGCTAGTTTTATTCTAGTTCCTGAAACAAATCGGCAGATAGTTGTATTTCAAAATATCTTCACACCCAATTATTGGCACGGCATGTTCACTTCAGATACAGACACAGACAGTAGGCCACATCCCTTAGAAAGGGGGGTGGTCGACGGCAAGGCGCACCTCACACCCTCATACGCTCACGTAACTTAGCCCTTTTGTGCTAAAGGGTCCGGCCGGTACCTCCGCAACAACGCGAAGTTATTGCAGACTACCCCGTAGGGCGGTCACCGCGTCATAATGTCCGCCCCGACAGCGGGATGCCAAGTGCGGTACAGCACATCAGAGCAGCGTCAAAATCAACCTTTCTCCACTCACGCCTGTTTATTGCACGCTCTCGCCACCTCCACATTCATGTCTCTCCTTCCTAACCCCTGCTTCACACCATCCATCCACCCAAACTTCGGTCTACCTCTAGGCCTGCGACCACTCGCCTCCGCATTCATCACCCTTTTCACCAATCTCCCTTCATTCATCCGAACCATCTCAGAACACGCGTTTCCACTCTGTTCTCCAACTTCTTCACCATCCCTGTTATGATTCGAACCACGTCGTTGGTGATCCGGTCTCTCAGGGTAACTCCAGCCATGCTCCTCAAACATTTCATCTCAAAAACATTCACGCGCCCTACGGCGCCTACGCGGGAGCCTATTATGATTCACGTTGAGGCTCTGGTCGAAATGAAGCTCAAATCAAATCACACACTCTACCCAACTCAGACACTAGCCTACATGGCTTCTCCTCTGAATCCGCAACGAGGGCCGTATCATCAGCAAATAGCAACTGGCTTAACTGCCGACTCCACCCATTCGCTTTCAACAGTTGCTAGCCACGACCCAGCACACTCGCGTTCACCTCCCTGACCACTCCATCCATATAGAGGTTAAACAGCCAGGGAGACATCACGCAGCCTTGTCTCAGTCCCACTTTTACTGTGAACCAATCACTCGCCTCGTTTCCCACTCTGACATGCTCGGCTGCCAGCATAGAAACTCTGCACCGCTTTCAACAGATGTCCGCCCACTCCGTACAAACGCAACACCCTCCACACCGCTTCCCTGTCAATCCTGTCGTATGCCTTCTCCAGATCCATAAAGGCCCAGAACACATCCTTTCCTTTGGCAAGGTACTTTTCACGGACCTTTCTCACTGCAAAAATACGATCGGTACACCCTGTACCACTCCTTAAGCCACACGGTATCTCTCCAATTGCGCAGTCCTTACAGTCTCTAATCCGTTTGATCAGCACTCTCCCGTACAACTTACCAACCACACATAACAGACTGATACGTCTCGAGTTGCAGCATTCATTTTCATCTCCTTTGCCCTTATATAGCGGAACAATGCAGGCACTGCGCCACGCAATCGGTACCACGCCTGCCACAAAACACAAGTTCAGTAACCACACCAACCATTCGACAATCGCTACTTCACCTTTCTTCAGGAACTCTGTTGCAACGCCATCCAAACCAGGGGGCTTTCCCTGCTCTCATCCCGTTCACCGCCTCCTGCACTTCTTTTCTGATAATGTCCGCCACAAGTTCTTCTCCCAAAACTGGCATCCGAGCACCACCACACAAAGCAACAATGTCAGCCGCTCTGTCATCCTCGACATTCAACAACTCATCAAAACACTTGGCCCACCTTTCGTACATCACCATTTTCCAACAACAACTGGCCATTTTCATCTTTCACCACTTCCTCCTCTCCGGTCTCTCCCTTTCTCACCCTCTTCACCTCTTTCCAGAACATCTTTTTGTTCTCCTCAAAATTCTGGCACAACCGTCTGCCCCACCGGACATCAGCGTCCGTAATTGGATCTCTTCACCACCCGCTTCTCCTTTTATTGTAACATTCATAAGCCACCACCGACTTCACCTGCAACCACTGCTCAAACGCTTCCTGTTTTCCGTGCCACCGCCAGTTTGACCTCCTCGTTCCACCACTCGCAACCTTTCCTTCTGCACCCGCCCACACGGCGTGCACCACACACCTTCTTCGCACACCTCAGCAACGCATCCCTTAACGCCTTCCATTCTTTCTCCACATCTCTCAGGTCCTGTCCTCTCACATTGCTATATTCTTCCCTCAACGCCTGCTGGAACTCCTCGGCTATTTCTCACGTTCAGCTCACTCACTTTCACTACCTCTCTTCCTCATCCCACTCGTTTGTTGCCCTTCCACTTCTGCTCCACTCTTAATCTACCTTCCACCAGCAGATGGTCAGACACTCCTCCACCCTCCCCTCTCAACACCCGCACATCCAACAGCCTCCCCATCACTCTCCTCGATATCAGCACAAAATCTATCAGTGCTCTCTCCACCACTGCACCGTGGGCCATCCTTACCCAAGTGTACTTAAAAATATCTCGCTTCTTGAACAAACTGTTCCCGACCACTAACTCCTGCTCGATACACAGACCTATCAGGTTTTCTCCACTGTCATTTTTACCGGGAACGCCATACCTCCCTATCACATTCTCCACCACTACATCTGCAACTCTCGCATTAAGGTCACCCAGTACAACTACATTGAAATGACCTCCAAAACTTTCAATTGACTCACTCAGGTTAGTCCAGAAGTGTTCTCTCTTCACTCCTCTTGCTGCCAGGTCCGTGAGCACTCACAAATACATATATTTCTACGCCTAACTTAACTTTCACACACATCAACTCTGGTGGAAATGAGGCCCAAATCAAATCACCCACATCAATCTTAAGGACACCTCCTTCCACTCGGTAACGCTACTAGCCAACCGATCACTCAATATCAAAACCACACCTTCTCGTGCTCAACCTTACTCCCCACCAGACTCTCTTCCACTTACCACAGCAAACTCACATTTTCCCAAAACTTTCAATTTCGTCTCACTCAGCGCCAACACATCAAACTTCCTCCTCATGAACATCTCACCAATCTCCCTCCTCTTTACATCATTCGTACTACAGCCATGCACACATTCACTTCAAAACTATACAATTTATTTCCCTTGACACATTTTTTTTCAATCTGGTGAGTTTGGTTGATGCTTTGACTCTTTCCTAAAAATATAAGAAAACTGTACCTACGAGGAATGTCCTATAGTAAACTGAATGATACAAAGTTGAAGGGTTACTATAATAGTGTAATATCAATATCATATTTCAATTCAATGACAACTGCTAAATCGAATGATAAGATAAATGGGCTCATCTCTACCGAAGCTCCAACGTAAGCCTTCAAGCTCCCTCGCAGTTCACGCTGTAAAACCGATGGATTTGCTAGAATGAATGACTGAAGTGATTTTCGATTAGAACTAGGTTTCTACATAGTCGAGCTGGCTGCAATGGGCTGAGGGGCAAGATCTTCCTCCGCCGGGCCCAGTAGCTTATGGATGTAGGTGGGGTTTAGCTGAATACTTTCTTCCATTTCCACGAGACGTTGCTCCATCTCCATCACTTGTTCCAGCTAAGCAGGGAAAAATATACTAAGTCAAACGTCTTCTAATCAAGCGAACGTTTCAATTAGGTTGTGAACTAAACAGCTATTGAGTTCCATTCTAGAGTCAAGAAAAAACGAAGGTATGCGTTTAGCGTAAACACATTGGATTTATATATAGTGAATGCAACGCTTAACACGCGTATAACAATCGAGTTTACGAACCCTTTCGTGCAGAAGGTCGAGCGTCGCAGGGACGTTGTACTGCTCAGGATTGTCCTGGAATACGACCATACCGTCGCGCTGGTTGATGCTTGCGTAGATCTCTCCATCCTCGATCTGGATGGTTTGAATATGCTGTTCTTATGTTTCAAACAATCAGGTATCCCTAAAATTTAGTGTAAAAATAGCATAGTTTACGTCAAGCCAGTAAAAAAATTAAAGCCATGTGCCTTTTATTTCATCTGATGGGCCAGTTACTACTGCCCATCAGGACATATCCAGTAAGGAAGGGATACCATGCCTTTTCTTTCTCGATCACATGGCTGTCCTCACCCTGCATTACTAACGGACTAGTTATAATGAAAGCCCAGCGCAACTATGTAGATGAAAAATAAAGCGGCGCTACGCTTTCTCACCTTTGCTGCTACAATATGCGGTGTATCAACATCATCAGAGCAGATACACGACATCTATTATTTATAATATAGTCGGCTGCCGTTATTTACAGTAGTCAAATTTATTGCTCTGTCATTCATTATATCATTCAATAATTCTAAAGCACATTTTGCATTATTAGAACGCATTTATTCCGACCCTAAATTAGTCACAGCCTGGTTTAATAGATCTCATACTCGTAACTCCTGAAGACAAACCATTCAACAATAACACGCGTAGTAACACGATTTATTTATTTATTATTTGCTTCAATGTTACACCGGAGTCCCAACGCGAAGTTAATGCAGACTCCCCCGTAGGGCGGTCGTAGTAACACGATTGTTAGATAGACAAACGTCGCTAGGAGAACATCGTAGAAAGAATTAGAGAAAACTCACTGGCCTACAATTCGATTGAGGGAATCACCTCCCCTGGAGCTCAGCCACATAAAGTTTAAGGTAAGATCAGCAAATACTTGTTAATAACGTCAGCCCACCGTACCATATTGAGCAAGTACTGCTGAGCTTGTTTGGGGAGCTGCAAGTGCACCCTTAGCGCAACATCAGCCAGCGAAAGGGTGAGGAAGGTGCGGGTCAGCTTCTGGATGCTTTGCTTGTATTGTGACACCACCAACTGCTTCACCAGGCCGTAGTTGCCCTCTCTGTAGACCAACAAATAGATAACTGCTCGATGGTACAAGAAATCACAAGTAAAGTGGACTAGTCGATCAGTGCAATAACAAAATACAGCGATGTTTATAAAAAATAACTATACTCATTCTTTACTACTATAACTAAACGTTGGTCACAGAACTATACCCTTGTCGTACATAATTTTGCATCGCTACCCAAATAGCCAACATGAGCCCTCAAAAGCAATGTACAGCTTTTTACAGCTAATAAAAAACTTTCGTTATTCACGATATACTTTCAATACGAACCAACATTTTCGCAATTACGGGAGTCACGTTTTTTTTCTCAATCAGGCCTGAAACGTTTTGAACCTTACATCCATCCTTAAATTATATATGCCAGAGTAATCTCTTCTCCATTCCTAGGTAAAATAAGCTAGACTTTCAAGCGCCAGAAAGGTCGCGGTCAGAACTTAGCAACACGCACCGCAACATTTATCGTGCGACACAATGCAACATAAGGTGCCCAAGTCAACTGAACACATCAATTCGACAATAATCCTGAGAATACGTGACGCAAGTTGTTAACTCTTGCATGTTATGTTGCTAAGATGACGCGGTCTCAGTATGAGTATAGTTTAAGTGCAACATCCGCCGTACCTGCTGAATGTGGCTGCGTGCTGGTTGATGTACTGCGCCAGAGTATCAGGGCCAGTCTGGTAAGCTTGAATGAGGTCACAGTACACCAGGCAGAGCGGCCTAATAAACCGGGGCACCACCATGGACGCGCACTTAGGAAGCTTCCCCACCTGTGATGCCAGACAGACACACTTCAGATTAGATAAGGTTTAGGGGTCAATCTCCACCGGAGCTCCGACGAATCTTTGCAAACCTATCAATAGATAGAATTGGTCAAAAAAAAATTACTTTGTAAACTGCGAGCGGAAACTAGCTATAACTTTACATCGAAATTTCAATTGTGGTATACATGCAAGCTCGTGCACTATACCACAATTGAAATTACGAACAATACCACAATTGAAATTACAGGAATTATACCTCACCAAAAGGAAGAATGTATTCGTGGCTCTAGAAAATGTGGGCGATATAATGTAGAGGTTTTTCTTATGAAATGTTTGAAGACATCGCTGGGATGACGCCGAAGAAAAGGATCAATTACGACGTTGTTCAAATTTGAATGGAGATGGTGAGTTAGATTTGATTTGGGCCTCATTTGAGGAAGTTAGAGACAGAGTAGTGGTAGTAGTAGTAGTCGCTTTCGCTTTCCACCGGAGTCCCAACGCGAAGTTAATGCAGACTCCCACGTAGGGCAATTGAAGAGTGGCAAAGTAAATGCAGCGTATATTGCGAGTAGTAGGTGCAACGCAGATTCAGAGTAGGTTCAACGTAGATACCGAGTAGGATCAACGTAGATACCGAGTAGGTTCAACGTAGATACCGAGAAGGTTTAACGTAGATACCGAGAAGGTTTACCGTAGATACCGAGTAGGTTCCACGAAGATACCGAGTAGGTTCAACGAAGATACCGAGTAGGTTCAACGAAGATACCGAGTAGGTTCAACGAAGATACCGAGTAGGTTCAACGTAGATACCGAGTAGGTTCAACGTAGATACCAAAAAGGTTCAACGTGGAGTTGATTTGTTAATTTGATTTGAACCTCATTTCTACCAGAGCCTCAACATTAGTCATAATAGGCTCCCCCGTAGGGTTCAATGATCATTGATTCCAGTAGGCTCGCACGCCTAAGTGTGCGAGGAAAAAAACAAAACAACGCTTTTTAACGTTACAAAAAATGTGAAAATTTAAGCGATGTCAGACGCACGCTGGTGCGCAAAAGAAAAACGCTTACTCGAAACGGACCTCCGCTTCCAATTCTTTAGAACTTAGAGTAATATGTACGCACCCTAGTGCGTACAGGAGCATCGTCGAGATTAGTACAAGGTCAGTGGCTACACGGGCAAATTCAGCTCCGACAGCAACGCAACACAATATTTACAGTTACGCGGTTTAGTTGTATAAAAACAATTTTTATTTATTTAGGTAAGATAAAGACTCAGATTAAACGAAACGAATCCTCGCCTCAAACCTCTCAGAACCGCATGAGTAACACGTCCACACGCCAGTGCGCACAGATAGTACAGTCGAAATTGGTACAAGGTCTACGGCTAGACGGACAAAATCAGCGCCGACAGCAACGCAACACGAGGTTCACAGCTGCGCGGTCCAGTTAAATTACAGTAGTTTTCATTTTTCAGGTAAGATGAAGACTCAAAACAAAACGAATCCTCGCCTCAAATCATTTAGCATTTCAAGAGTAATATGTACGCACGCTAGCGCGCACAGGTAGCATCGTCGAGACCGGTACGAGGCCCACGGCTACACGGACCGATTTGATTTGACAGCAACGCATCACAGTACATTTTATTCATTTGAGCAAGATAGATGAAATGAAACCCAACGCCTCCAATCACTTAGAGCTTCAAGAGTAATATGTACGCACGCTAGTGCGTACAGGCAGCATCATCGAGACTAGTACAAGGTTTACGGCTACAAGGACAAAGTCAGCTCCGACAAAAGCGCAATACTAAGTTTACAGCTACACGGCTAGTTCGGTTACATTACAATTTATTTATTCAGGAAGATGAAATCAGAGACAAAACGAATACCCACCTCCACCTCCTCAGAACCTCGAAGAGCAATATGTACACACGCCAGTGCGGACAGGTAGTATCGTCGAAATTGGTACAAGGTCCACGGCCTCACGAATCAGATCAGCTTCAACCGCAACGCATCACAAGGTTTATAGTTACGCGGCAAAGGTCAACCACAGACATTACATATGGTCTGCACACGCGCGAGCAAGCGCTGACTGAAAAAAAACGCTAATTCACAAAATCACGAACAGGAGCTCTCGCAGAAGTATACTCGCATTATTTTATGCGACAGAATTGTGGAACGTGAAGAGGAAAAAAAAAGGCAGGTTCATCATGGGCTGAAAACTGCTCAGATTTTCATCGCACTTATTGTTTAAGGGGATAGGGGGGGAAGGAGGCAGAGGTCTTCTCGGTCCCGAGAGAGCCCGATGAGCCCCGGAGGGTTACCCAAGTCCCCCGAGCTCCCCGACTCCCCTCGTCTCAGCTCATCGCGACCAACTCGACTCGTCTCAACATGTTTCGACGCACCTCGACCAGCCTCGGCGCGGCTCTCCCCTTTTGCGTCAGCAATGTTGTGGACTGATATAACTAATTTCTCTACTCAAGCACTCCACACATATATACATTCCTCTGTGTATGGGTTTTACAGCGTAGAGAGGGGAGAGCAGAGGTTCCAGGATTTAGAGGGGCCTCAAGAGGGTCCCCCAGTTTCTCAAGGGGGTCCCACAGGGTCTCAAGGGTGTCCCACAGGGTCTCAAGGGTGTCCCACAGGGTCCCAGAAGAGTCCACGCGAATCCCCTCAAATCCACCTTGTCTTCCGAGTCCCCCGGGTTCCCGAAACCCCGGGTCCTCGAGTCCCGCGGGTCTTACGAGTACCCCCCCATTCCCTGGGTCACCCTGTCTCAACCCACCTCGATAAATTATAAACAAAGTAAAATTTATTATCATGAAAATGGGCAGAAATAAATAATAGAGCCTACGAAATAAGAAAGAATAAAATACTAAAATAATGTAATGAATAATTATCCATCCACCCCGAGCTAGTAATAAGGTGGACTGTAATAACAGATTTTTCACTCAAGCATTTTGGAGTGGGAGTGGGGTGGCAGAGGTGTCTCGGGTCCCAAAAGAACCCGACGAATCCCGTAGGGTCCCCCGAGCTCCTCGGGTCCCTTCGTCTCAGCTCATCTCGGCTTGTCTCGAATCATTTCGGCCAGTCTCGGCTCGTCGCGATCACCAACTCGACTCGCCTCAACATGTTTCGACTGATCTCGACGCACCTCGACCAGCCTCGACGCGACCCTCGCCCTTTGTGCCAGTAATCTGCGGGATGTAGTAATTAATTGGTATACTCACGCATTTAACATATATACGTTTATCTGTGTATGGGTTTCACAGCGTGGGGAGAGGGAAGCAGGGGTCTCAGGCTTCAGAGGGGCCTCAAGCGGGTCCCAAAGTTTCTCAAAGGTGTCCCAAAGGGTCTCAAGGGTGTCCTAAAAAGTCCCAAAAGAGTCCAAGTTGATCCCCTCAAATCCTCCTGGTCTTCCAAGTCACCCAGGTTCCCGAAACCCCGGGGTCCCTCGAGTCCCGCGGGTCCCACGAGTACCCCCCATTCCCGGGTCACCTAGTCTCAACCAGCCTCGGTTCGTCTCGACTCGTCGCCTCGCCAGTCGACTCGTCTCCACTCGCCTCAACCTGCCTCGATTCGCCTCGTCCGCTCCACGCACAGTGCCATCCAAGACTTTCACTCTCCAAGATCAACATCAACATTATATCACCATTTAGCCATCAAAACGCCTAGCTGTGATCGGACATTTATTAGGCGCCCGGGAGAGCGCAAATTCTCCCACCGTAGGTTGGACTAGACTAACTAACAAAGCGCTTACTCCACCTAGGGCCCCTGCGGGCGTCTAACTATGCATAATAACATAGCTAATCCAAAATTGATCATCATGAAAGAGGGCACAGATAAATAATAGAACACACGAAATAAGAATGAATAAAATACTAAAATAAAGTGTTAATGATCTATAAAATGAATAATCATTCATCCACCCCAAAGTTGTCGTGGTAACCCAGGAAGTGGCGTTAGTGGCGGAATGGATGTAGAACGTGAAACCTGCAAAAAATAAATTAGAGTCCCGGGTCGAGGAATCGCCGCCAGCAAGGCCGCCAGACGCACAGGAGAGGGGCCTCACAGAAAAAAAGGCATGTCGAGTGTTGGTGCGGGATAGACGGTGTTATTGTTAATATATGTAGTGATGTACTGGGTTGGGTGACAGTTAATGCATTGCCTTTCTCGTGGTATGTTTCTATTGTTATGGTCACCAGAGTATTGTTTAGAGTAGCGCGTCCTTCCACATCCCACAACTGCACTGGATCACGCCAACGCGGCGCATGTAAAGGCCCCCGCATATGAGACACGGGTACCCGTTGGGACCGAGGTCACCGGCTTGAAGACGGCACGCCAGTGTTTTTTAAATTCCCCCCAAGGAAAAAAACGTATTATGTGTTATGGCCCAGGTGTCTGGGCCAGTGGACAGGCCACGTCCGCGCCGACGTATCGTTGAGAAGCGGGATGGACGTGGGTGGAGAAAGGTCCGACAATTGTGATGCAGCAGAGGTAAAAGAGCTAAAGCTGTCGGGCCCTACTCTTGACATCGATCACGGAACTTACTCCTGACCTGAAATGTGAGTTGACCGGTCCTGGTCGTGCTCTTCAGCGCTACGGGGCTAATATTTGGTATTTGTCTTGGTTCGTGAAAGGAGTGCAAGATGCGCCTTGCCTTAGACCACCCCCTTCTGGGAAATGTTGCCTTGCACCTGTATTTATAT
>SDVV010026785.1:0-12206 GCA_016164225.1 Gammarus roeselii | reverse complement strand
TTGTTGCAATGGATGTGTTGATGAGCAGCTGAAGATAAGGCAGAATGATTTCTAACCCGTCCTTGAGGTACTGTAATGCTATACCGTCGTTCCCACAGGAATTTGTATTTTTGAGCGCATAAATAGCTGAGGTAATTTCCAATCTGCTTACCGGGCTCGGTGTCCACATTTGGTTCATCTTGGTGGATGAGTCGTTATGAGATGGAATTGCGAACCGAGTTGGCTTATGCGTCTCCGGGGTTTCGTGAACCCCCGAGGAAGTGTTGTTGTGTTTGTTCATAACCTCTTCGTATGTGTGCTTTCCAACGTTAGCGAAAAACTCATTGAATGATTCTGCTATTTCTTTAGGGTTTTCATAATTTGAAGACTTTTTTGGTTTCTTGTGGGGCACAATATTCCCAAGGATGTTCCAAGTCTGCTTCGGGTTGTTTTTTGCTTTTTCTAATTCAGCAAGGTGCGCATCTCTCTTTGCTTTGCCTATTAGTTTTTTTACGCGTTTCCTCATCGGTTGGCAATGGAGACTTGAAACCAGTATATGGGTACTTATTTGAAGTACAAGAGAGGGGTGGATGTAAGGTCACTTGAATGAGAGAAAGACTTATTCCTACCGTTTAAATACAGACCTTGGCCGGTCAGCTGTGACGTCATGAGGAGCGCTTGTCATTGATCTGATATACTGTTAGCCTCCAGACTCGAGACATCAAATTATGGGAGAACCGTCAAGCCTCGTGCTGCATCAAATTGTTACACATATATTTACTATACAAACTAATGTTATAAGAGATTATCGTTATTATGTATTCAATTATGGAGGTTTCAAGGCCTAGTATATACGTTATTAAATCCTGTTCTATTGTATTTATTATAGCTTTAAATTATACAGCTTTATACCTATAAAGCTTCATTATAGCTTTAAATTTATTACCATAGCACATGTGCGTTAGGAATTGGAGACAACTTAACACATATAAACACCAGCAATGAAAAAAATAAAGGTAATATATGTATAAAACAAATCATAAAACATTGCTACTAAGTACGCCAGACGCGGTTTGAATATAATCGAGCAAGCGTACAGATTGAAAATGTGTGATCATAGCGAATAAATGCACTGCCTGGTGTTTTTCCTCCCTACTTAGTATCTGATAAAATAATTAGCGATCTGTTTGTGGCACGTCTACTCTATGGGAAGGAATGGAAAATACCGTACAGAAAATCAAACGCATTATAGATAGCGAGTGCTGAATGGTTCCGTAAATTGAATCAGGGACAATATCTTGCGATCAGAGAGACGGCGTACCGAGGCTGAACGCAGAAATGTTACCCTGGCGTGCTGTCACCCACAAACGAGGCCATCTGACATGGGGCCATATCTTCTGATGGCCTCACATCAGCGAGAGATTTAGGAGTCATCATTAGTAACGACTTAAAAAGCAGCAAGCAATGTAACGATGCTGCCGGGAAAGGCAACAAAATGCTAGGTATGATATTCCGCACTATCCAGTAAAAAAAAACATACAGTAAGCTAAAGTTATACAATGCATTTGTTAGACTTGTTCAACTCTGGTCTCCATATCTTCGAAAATACGTTATTAAATTAGCAAATGTTCAACGTAGAGCTACAAAATTCATCTCTTCGCTGCGGAAAAATTGTAGTAAGACAGGCTTCGTGAACTCGATCGTCTAGTCAAAGGCGACATGATCGAAGTGTGGAAGATTATGAATGGTAAGGAAAACGTCGACCGAGCGAACCTTTTCACTCTAGATACGAACTGAGTGACAAGGAACATTGGATTAAAATCGTTGGGAAACATTTCTTGCTTAACATCTTCCCGTATAGAGTGGTCGAAGAATGGAACAAACTTTCATCGGAGGCGGTAAAAGCAATACAATCGAAGTCGCGGCTCGATAATTTCTAGATAAATTGCCTGTGAACAGCTAAACCGTTCCCTTTCTCGATATTATAAATGCAGAAAGGGCACATGAAGCTCTCTTGGACGTTCCACTTTAGAGCTAATCCTTTTGCTATCAACAGGCAACCTAGTTTGGGCCAATAAGCCTGTTGTTGTCTTCTTACACTTATAAACACTTACAAACGTCGAAATAGCATCTTAGCCTATCTCTGTCAACCGGGGTACTGCCAACAAAGGTACTGTACGATACAGTCAGCGAAGTACCGTAGGCTGCAGTCAGCAAGGTACTGTAGCGAGATAATGTAGGAATAAAGTGATTCTCCAAAATTAAATTGCTTAAAAATGATAACAAAATCGAATCATGAACGCGTCTGGGAATCAATAATCACGAACAAGTTTATAAATAAATAATCCTGCAATGTATGTGCTATAACAGCCCTGGACGAACACTAATTAATACGATATACATTTACAATAACATATATATATTTAAATTTAAATTTATATATTAATAAACGATCAATAAAAAAGTAAGTTATACATGTTTATATTATTTTACCCTATGAACTCGAAGGTTTAGCAATTAAAAATTGTATTAAACGCGGTATGTCCTGCAATGAACATGCTATAATTGATATATGCACCACCTGCCCGACATAAACGGATACAAATATTTATATATGCACCTCGTAGACGCCAACAATTGATATATGTGTAGATATAATGTCTGCAAATTGGCCGCGGAGACCCTGTCTGCAAATTGGCCCTGGGTACTGTCTGGTAATTGGCCCTGGGAACACTGTCTACAGATCGGCCCTGGAGATAGGGGGTGCAAATTTGCCCTGGATATTGTTGATTGGTTATGATTTCAGATGGTTTGTTATCAGGTATTGTAAAGGTTAAGTATTATTGTATGATTTGATGTAAGACAATTATCTAATTGGCATATCCGCATGATGTGTATGCCTGGTAAATAGGAGGTTGGCTGTATGTGTAAGATTTAAGTGTCTTTTAATAGGAGAAATTCATATCGTATTATTTAGTATCGCAGGCACCCCTGTTATTTCAAGGGGTTGTATTGCTCAAACCTCATCTTATTTATTTTATTAGTAAACGTTATAGTTACCATTTAACATGATTTCGTCGGTCGATCGTTTTTTAATTAAGGTATGTTGACCAAATAAGTATTAGTTAAATTCGAAATTATGTACATTCTTTGTTATTATAGAGCAAAAGCTATATTATTTGCCATCGTATGTATGTAGATATATTATTATTTTCAACAGGGCACATCGTTATTTATGATACAAATAGTAGGCGCAGGCATTATACGTTCACGTATTTCTAATCCGTATGACTGTGAACGATGAATCTTCTTCAAGTTTATTATTATTTATTTCTATATTACATGGTTACATAGTAGTATGGTTACATAGAAACATTTACATCGATCTATTTTCATCATTTTAGGAGCGGCTGCAGGGGTATACGTTCACGTATTTTTAATGCTAATGAGTGGGTACAATGAAACATGTTCAAGTTTATTTCTATTCATTTACATATGAACATATACATAAAAGGAACAGTCGATTGGAAATGATACCACCGTGCTCGCTAGCGACTCACATCTATCCGTCAATGTCATACAGAGATCTTCAAATTTCAGAGTGATGGCAGAGCCAAGTTGGTCTATTGATGTGATAACTTGGCTACTCAAGTAAGGCGTTATCCCTCGAAAATTTGAAATTTTATTAAATTGTGAATTTTAAATTTTTGTTGTACACTTTTTTTAACTCATGTAACACGTACATACGCTTGAACATACACATGCACATACGTACATAGCCCTATACACATACATACATGCACGGTTGATGACCTAGGCAAGCAATGTTAGGCCTAATGCTTTGCGAATAACAACATTTAATCAACTTATAAAAGTTAGCTGCAAACCGAGAATTGAGTCACTGTTACGTTGAGATCAAGCGAAGACGCACGTTTCGTCATAGAATAAACAAAACAAATATTTTCGTCTCGAAAATTTGTTTAAAACAATCAAAAGAGTGGGAGATATCATTCATACATGGATGAAGGAAAAAGGAAGTCGGCTTTGGGTAACTAATGTCGACGCGTTAGTCGTATGTAACAAATTTTAAGGGAAATAAGGGAGCAAATCGCGAAATTTATATGATCCAAGTGAAAAATCATCATCATGACTGTAATAAAGCTGAGGTAGGGGAAGACAAATTGTACCTAAGAGCAAAATAAAATCTGGATCGTATGCAAAAAATTCTCAATGATGAAGATCAGAACGACTTTGAATTGGAGAAGTTTCGAATAATTAAGGTTCAAGATGAAGCAGCAATACATTTGTGGATTCACGGCAACGGAACAACCTTCGGTATTTGCATCAAAGATATGATGGAGAATATGAAGAATTTTGAGCGAAAACTGAAATTCTGTGATGATGGGTATGGTTGGATATACGAAACATGCTGTTTCAAATGAAAACAAACGAGGTAGATGTCATTGATGATGCCAGTAAGGTCTGTAAATAATGCCAATAAAAATAATAATATAACATGGAAATCCTTTATCAAATGTTTACATTATTCTAAACTCAAAGATTAAGCAAAGAATAACAAGAAAATACATCAAGTCAGTTAGTCAGAGGTACCATCGAATTGCCGAAATCAGTAAGAGAATATGTTTCACGGCATGCAACGAAGCTTAAAGTGTCGCGCATGACAAATTTAAACATTGCCATAAACCTATCATGATGGGGAGGTGAATAATCTAGATGTGTTACAGATTGGATGGATATAAATCAGAGTTCGATCAGACCTTGCTCAGTCAAGTTTGTGATTCTGTGGTGGAAGGATGGGATATAGCTTGAGATTTATTTTTTATAAAATAATGGGGTAATGGAGGTCTGTAATCTGTACAAAAAAAATTGAATGAACATACATCCACGAGTAATGTGTGGTGACATCTGAAACGAAGTCATCGTCAAAAATATGCAAATTATTGGAAAGAAAAGGCAAATCAGACGTGCAAGTCGTCAGAAGATGTAGTGTCAGGAGATATTGAAATAAATGTGGTAGACCTAGTATGAGACGGAGTGATCTTTTGTGTGAAACTGGATACAAATATGAAATTCTTGTAACATTCAAACCATATAAGATTGAAAATCTGGCCTCTCTGGTAACTAATATGGGTTGAGAGTGACCACGAAGTAGAAAGAATTACGTGTTAGTTCTATTAAGAACCGTGTGGAGGGGTTCATAAGTATGCATCAATGACTAAATACAATACATAAGGTTAGGTTACGTTATGTTAGGTTTTTGATGGGTGTGAATAACACGTAAAAGTGATGTGGAATTGTGTTCAAATCAAAAATGAAGAATCATATGTAAAAAGCTATAACAATCAAACAACGATGAAATTACATAAGAAAATGATGAAATTTGCTAGATCAAGATTGGAAGTGTATATCAAAACTGCAGAACATAGATCAAAATGTAGAACCAAGTGGATGAATGGATATGAATATATCATAAATCCATGAATAAGTATCATATGTATGCACAAAAAGTCGATCAATAATACATAAATCTTGGTTAGAAAAGGTTAGGTTAGGTTAGAATGATAAGTTCTTTTAACCTAACATGACGTGAAGCTGATCCACATTAAATATCTTGTAACAAAAGCAAGGGACTTTGTTCAAATGGAAAAAATCATAGATCAGAGGTAAAATGCTACAGATGTTAACCACCCTGTATATACATACAAATGTATGTATGCGTCTACCTTGTGCCGGTATCGACCCTGTATACGCCGTCATTATACCGTGACCGGCCCTCAAAATGAGTAAAAAGCGTGTATGTGTGTACCTGGTGTGTGACATTAAAAAAAAAACTACGTAAAACAGAGACGTTTGGAGGGATTTGATATGTACATCGCACAAATACTGACTAAATATCATACATAACCATCAAACCTGAATGAAAATATATAATTATTGGTCAAGTTGGATAGGATGTCTAACTCTTTGAACCTAACATCGCGTGAAACTGTTCCTCATTAAAAAGGTGAAAGAAAAAAGCAAGGGACTTTGTTGTGAAGATGTAAAAATGCTACAAATGTTAACCGATCCTGCATATGCATACAAATGTGTGTGTGTCTACATCGTGCAAGCATTAACCCTGTATACGCCTACATTATCCCTGAATATGCCGATATCAACCTTGTTTACCCCTACATTATGCCGGCTCATGCCGCCACCATCCCTCTATACGCCGGAATTATGCCGGCATTTGCCGCACCAACCCTGTATACGCCATCATTATGCCGGCACCAACCCTGTATGTTCATGTTGTAGTATACATGAAATTGGAATCAGATTCGTTCTCATTTAGTTAACGGTCTGCTTTTGTAGTAGACGGATGTCGCCAAGTTTAATATGGAAATATTTTATCAGAAAGGATAATACATATATGCAATACATATATACGTATGTGTTATTTGCAGTGCGGAGATAAAATTAAGCAAACCAAGATCCACGTTCGGGTTTTGGCAACATCTCAAAGGACAGCATTATCTTGAATTTGATAATCTTAAAAATGAACGAGAAAATACAAGCTTGAAGGAGGAAACGGGTGTATTGATAGAACATAATAAACCGGACCTGGGTTTCCAAAGTAATGAGATAGACAGTGCTCAACACGGTGCGAGCAGTAAAGAAAAAGCTTTACCTCTAGATTAGGTGAATTGGGGGAGTACACCCAAACCTTTGACGAAATGGAAAATACTGAAAATGTGGGAAAAACGTTGGATACTTTAAATGTAATGTACACCAGTAGCAATGATATTGAAATCAGTGACATTGATACCGAGAAAATGTCATGTGAAGAAAAACCTGATGAAATCGAAAGGAACCGAATTATCAAATGGAAAAATAAAACGGTTTCAAGTATACGAAGTGCAAAATTGTACAATAAAATCCAATGAAATCTGACTTTGGTTACAACATTTTGCTCTAGTCCGACGCCACAAAATCAGCTGCTAAGGGTGTCAATTACCAGACACAAGCCAAAATCAGACATGAACAATGCAGAGACAACCATAACCAGAAAACATACACACACTCTGACAACATACACAACATTCGTGCACAAGCGTGCCAGCTTCAAACTGTACCTACTATGAAAAATTACCTCAGTAAGTTTGAGAACAAACGTTACAATATCGATACGTGCACAACTCTTGCCTGTGGCAATCGAGACATTCCCAAAAAAATCAATTGAAGTTGAACCTGCCGTCACTAAAAAGAGGAAGCGATGTGTCGTGGATTATGATACTAATGTAGATATTAATTTATCATGGAAGAGACGTAAGCCAGGTGAGGCCATATTTGGCGTGTGTACCCGGGTGAATGACGAAAGTACGTCCACGTCTTCAGGTTTAATTCTCTAAAGGTTCCTAATGTGTAAATGTTTCTTATATGTATATGTTTATATGTAAATAAATACAAATAAACTTGAACATGTTTCATTGTCCACAGTCATACGCATTCAAAATAGGCGAACGTATACTCCTGCAACCGCTTCTAAACTGATGAAAATAGATTGATGTACCTGTTCCTAATATTTAAATGTTCCTATTTAACCATGTAATAAATAAATACATAATAATAAACTTGAACATGTTTTATTGTCCATAGTTATACGGATTGCATGAAGGTATACCCCTTGTAATCGCTCCTAATATGATGAAAATGTTCCTAACATGATGATGTAAATGTTCTTATGTAACCATGCTACTATGTAACTATGTAATAAAAATATATAATAATAACGGTGACTATGATACTAAATAAAACGCTATATACAGCCAAATTTATTCAATACTACAATACCATATACTTTTAAAATTAATAAAATCCTACACATACTGCCAAATAGATATGTACCAAGCTAGCATTTCTTGAGGATATGCCAATTCAATACACCCTAACACCGTGGACGAACATTAATGTATACGAGCATGCTTATCTCACCTAATTTTCCAAAGCGTATCCAATTTTTTTAGCCGAGGGGGTCCCCTACTTCACGTCCAAATGTGTTATAACGATGTCCCTACCAGCAACGCGGCAAGTGATTGAAGGGACCATTTCCACTTGACTGCTTCTTATATGTAAATGTTCATATGTAAATAAACATAAATAAACTTGAACATGGTTCATTGTCCCCAGTCATACGCATTGGAAATACGTGAACGTATACCCCTGCAACCGCTCCTAAAAGCTGAAAACAGATCGATGTAAATGTTCCTATGTAACCATGTTACTATGTAACTATGTAATAAATAAATAAATAATAATAAACTTGAACAAGTTTCATTGTCCACAGTCATACGGATTGAAAATACGTGAACGTATAATGCCTACGCCTACTATTCATATCATAAATAACGATGTGTCCTGTTGAAAATAGTAATATATCTACATACATACAATGGCAAATAATATAGCTTTTACTCTATAATAACAAAGAACGTACATAATTCCGAATTTCACTAATACGTATTTGGTCAACATACCTAAATTAAAAAACGATCGAGCAACGAAATCATGTTCAATGGTAACTACATCGTTTAGTAATATCATAAATATGATAAGGTTCGAGCAATACAAACCCTTGAAATAACAGGGGTGCCTGCGATACTAAACAATACGATATTAAATATTACAATTAAAAAACACTTAAATCCTACACATAATGCCAACCTCCTATGTACCAGGCCAACACCTCATGCGGACATTCCAATTGAATAATGTCTGATATCAAATCATACAATAATACTTAACCTTTACAATACCTGATTACAAACCATCTGAAACCATAACCAATCAAAAATCTCCAGTGTCAATTTACATCACCTATCTCCAGGGCCAATTTGAACCCCTTTTTTCCAGGGCCAATTTGCAGACAGGGTCCCCAGGGCCATTATGCAGACATTATATCTACTTATATGCACCCTTTGTATCTACTGTGAAATGTGCGAACCATGCGTCTGTGTCTTCATTAAATTTTCAAAATTTGTGTTGATAAAATGAAAACCTCACTTCTTAAGCTGGTTCAACGACTGACTGCGGATCGATGTAAAATACCCGACGGTTATTATTCAATGTTACTGTTTCTACGCAATAGTGGTCTAAATTGACACACTATCGTTCAGGGTTTTACAATACCTTTAAAACTCTCATGACATATTTATGTTGGAGAACCATCGAACGTTATTACAGAAAAACATGACACAACTTTCGTTGATAAACACACTTTTTAAATCTGCCATCACACCAGATGATTTTTTTTTCAACGGCCTGCCTTCTATGATTCCGATTGAGCTTTCAATATTTGAAAAAAATTTAATGGCAATCAAACACCCAGTAATTAACGCAAGTTTTTTCTCAAGCCCGCGCTTGCGGCTAGCAGACGGTTGACCGATGGTCGGTCCGACAGATGGCCGACGATTGACTTACAATACATGCCTAACAATTTCTTATTCGATGCCGTTTATTGATATCGGTTTGAATGCAGCGTTTGCATGATTCCTACCTTAAAATAAAACCAGACGACGATACAATAAAAAGGAATAATATAACCGTAGATTGGCAATCTCGAACAGCTTACTTGTTTATACTTTCAAAATACATAAAGTTGTATTTAATTACCAAGTTGAAGCAGTCAATAAACTCATTGTTGACATAGTTCATATAAGATGTTGAGAGCCAAATTGTTGAAACCCGCATTGTCAATTAATTTTGTTCCGGAGAATGAACCGTGGTGGAATTTTTAATCGGTAATTATTTATCCGTGTTCATCTTATAGATTTTCAATTGATAATTAGTCCAAGCTAAAAAACATTTAAGGGATAGTAAATTCTTGACAGCTGTAACAATGAAGCACTCATGAAGAGCAGCTTAATAACAATTTAACGCTCAAAGGAGATTATATGAATGTTTCATTTCTCTACTCAAACGATTTGCAAGAAATTCAGTTCATATTTTCGCAAAATTCTCGGAGGATGTTCCATGTAGGCCCGAACATTTAATAAATGAAGGAATGTGAAAACAGGGCTAATACAGATTGCGTTAACAGGCAATCTATAGTAGACGAGCGATCATGGGGACTGGACAGTCATTTCATATGATTTCATTTTATGAATAGTTTATCGGACTACATGAAAGCAGCAATCATCGCTTGTTATGTAAAGGATTTCCAGCAACTGAAAAAACGTTGCACCGACCAATTATTTACATTTGAATATTTCACACTGATTATCTCGATACCATGAAATTTTCACATAAGAGGGGATGAACGCTTTACATATTTCAATGAATCGTCATTCTATGGTAAATCTGTAATGTTTTTTGTATATGTGTATTTAAAGTATTTTAGTAGAAAATACAATCTCAGTGGTGCTTGTGAAAGGCTGAATACATCTACCAGCAACAAAAACAATATAAAGCAATTACGCGAATCTACAACCTTTGATTATGTAACTTCATCACTATAAATCAGAATCCGCCGTTGGGCAGATGCATCTAAAATGCTCTTGTTTTTTCACGTCACATACGGCATCGTTTAAGTAATATTTTCGCACCTAACATTGATTCATCAATCCAAAATAACGCTATATAGTCGCAAGTGCGTCGAAAAATGGAAACACTGTCGATTAGAACTTCTTGGAATTCAGTCAAGGACCTCCAGAACAGGGACTCTGTTAATACTTTTGAAAATGAAGGTATTTGGATTTGCTGCGTCTAATTTAATTTTCGTTCGATAAAAGCGATGAGGGATGAAAACGCTGGAGTGGATCATGGCCGGCCGCTGCGCCATGTTTGTTCAAACCAATAAACGTCACCACGCTTGAAAATTATACTTATTCAGGGAAGCTATCTGGACCGGCTATGCTATGAAAAGAAACAGAAAAAAGATGAAAGAAAGAATGAGTAAGAGTGAGAAAGTGGATAAGAGTCTGTTGCTGTGTGTGAAATTCAAGGTCTAAGCACTGTTTTTTTTACGTTGAGTCGAATAACTTTGATGTACAATACATTGGAGTCGATATCGTGTTAGGAATCTCAATAGAAGAAAATCAGTTAAATTCGTTTTAACTGGAATTTTATTGTGTCTTTCCTGCTGTTCCATTGACTAGGTACGGTAGAGAATGTTCGTGTCGCTCATCTTCCGTTCGGGTCCTGAATACTTGTTTTTTTTCTGAAAATGAAAGGAATGTTCGCCAAGTCATAACTTTTTGAATGCTCATTGACGGAATCAAGAAGAATAATGAGCAAATGGAAATTGTTTTCAATATTTGTCAATATTTTTCTGTTACGTAATAATATATGTTAATTATTCATTGATTTGATGATATAATGTCAAAGTCCTTTTTCATTGAGTGATTGACCATGGATGAGCTAACTGCATGACTAACCGCTTGTCCATTATATGATGAATGCTGGTTCACCGGATATCAAATAAGGATATCATTTATCATAGTTTTTATCCATATTTTTTTTGCGATTTATATAAAATTAATCCATACCGCATAATTTTGAAAAGCGCTCTATAATAATATTTCTGCAACCTTGCACAAAAAGGGGAGCTGTGGCCTGGACAGCTGTGGTCGGGGGGCCGTGGTCTGGGGAGCGAAGCCGGCCACAAGGCATTGCTAGGAGAGATAACGCAAGAGCACACAGGTTAGCTCAACTTCAATAGCCATAGTATCGAGTGAACTCAGCTCGAAGTAGACATCGTCCGCCACAGCGGAATGATCATGTCTCCCAGCATCGTATGTTACTTGTAAAAAAATTGCATGATTTGTTGCCTGATAGTTATAATAAGCATTAAAGTTTTCATTCAATCTCGTTCCCCATGATGTATTGTATGCTATAGTTGCTCCTCGAACTCGTCGTTTACATGACATGCGCAAACTTTTTCAACATTTCCTATCGACTGTTTGTGCAGCTGATGATTTCCCAGTAGCGCAGTACCACACGGAGATATTGCGAGAGCATTAATTTCAACTTTTTTTCCAGTACTCTTCATACGATTTATTGCCCTTTTAGTTGAGATTGAGGATACACCAGACATTCATCAAAAAGCTGTCATCTTGATTTTTCATGAATATTTTTAGTACTCTGATAAAAACTCTCGACATTATCCCAGTTATTCTTTTCGTAGTGGAGCATTTAGACGTCTGCGACACACATAACCCGATCATAGTTTT
>SDVV010026784.1:0-12207 GCA_016164225.1 Gammarus roeselii | reverse complement strand
TATATTTTATCTAAAATGGGAGCATACAAGGATTATTTACATTTTGTGATCATTTACAGGTTGTATCATGTTGATGTGGACGTGCTTTCATCAATTCATGCGAAAGTGTACTCGTAGTATTTATGCCTATTTTTTCATAGTGTAGCTGATGCACTCTCAAGCGATCGACCTCAACCAATCACTGTCATACGGACAGTAATCTATGAGCAAGATTGTTATCGAAATTTAGGATTTTTAAAGTTTGTATCTTCCACTCTATCTCAGGCATAATTGGTAGGTTGTTGCATCATTGTGGTATTTTCATATGGATATATGACATTCTGTTACTATTAAGCCAGGGCTACTTTAACCCTTAGCGCTCCGTTGTACTTACCCCAGCAGTATCTCCTTCCATCGTTTCCTTTGTTATCAGTCAGAGAGAAATCTGTTTAATAAATAGCTGACTTTTTTAATACTTCAATAATAGTTTCGATATATAAATTTCTGCACGATAATCATAGGAATGTATGTTTAAGAGGTGTAAGTTCATGATGCGTCTCTATGGAATTTTCGTTATTAATCCCTAACAAATGTATACCTTAACGTTTAGACGACGATTTACTGGATGGAGGGGTCCTAGAGCATTTACGGTTTGGCTACTCTTCACCTGATGCGATATATATCTACGATAGCTTAGGTAGCTGTGTATAACTTCAATTATCTCAATATCTATCAAATTTTTAACGTAAGGCAAGAGGGTTTAGTGCATTTTCACATGCTAATGATTCGAGTTAGATTTAGGATATTGCAAACAAAGGGTTATTAAATATATTATCGTATTGATAATAGATTTGACACATTTATATATACATATATATAGATGGGATATCATTTATACGAAAACATAAATTTTTCACACCGAAAAGTCGAACTGAGCATCTTGGCGAAACATAAGTAATGACTTCGACCTCCCTCTCTTGTGTTATCTTGATCCTTGGTATCAGTGACACTCTGTGAGTTCTTTATCAATGATGTATATTTATTCCTCACCTGAAGCTGTCGACTCGTCATACCGGTGTAGGATTTATCATCTGGGTGTGGTTTTTCCTCTGATCTATTGGTGTTCTAGACTAACGCCCCTAGTACACATTTTAGATAAATTGCGACCTTTGGGAGAAATGAATGCAACACTTGCAATCCTATCCTTGTAACCAAAACTTTGTATATAGTCTTCAGCGAGCTTTTCATGGACGCTATTTTTAATCACTGTTACATGTTTATGACATCGAATCGTTTCAGATTTCTTCTTGCTATTATCCACATTTCCATTCATTACATCCCCGCAGATATCCGAAATATACCCAATTTTCCTTGCACTCAATCGTTTGAGACAGGATTCTCTCTTCTCATGTTTCATTACCAACATATTTGAAACATAGTCAGATATAAATTTAATCTTATTAGGTAATTTTACCCTTCTTATACTTGATACCCTTTCATTACCCCACTTGATAATTCGGTTTCCTTCAACTTTAGGATTTTTTTTTTCTTCACACATTTCAATATCACTGTCACTGATATCCATTCCACTGAAAGTATCCCACATTTTTCCCCTTATTTGCATTATTTTCAATTTCGTCTAAGATTTGAATCTTTCTCCTACCATATAGATTCAGCCATTTCCACAACAAACTTCAAACATTCATAACTTGAGTTTTAGTGCTACCATATTTTTTTTACGCTCGCACCATTTTGAGCACTGTCTTTTTCATTATTTATGATACCCATGTCCAGATTAATATGTTCTATCAATATGCCCATAGCATTCTTTGACCTCGTATTTCCTCGTTCATTTTTAAGATTAGCATATTCACGTTAATGCTGTCCTTTGAGATATTGCCAAAACCTGAATGTGGAGCATGATTTGCTTAATTTTATCTCCTCACTGTATCGACACAATGCATGTATACAGGGTCGTTAGCCTCACTGTGGCGGCACATGTATCGACGCAATGCATATATTCATTATCGTTACCCTCACTGTGTCGGTTTAATGTATGCATTTTCATACATTATGTGCAAAAGGGTTACCATACACTGCCGGATGCATTAATACCTACGCAACCTAACCTGACCTACAGAACAACATCCCTTGCTGTTGTTACAAAATATTTAATGGGCATCAGCTTCATGCTATCTTATGTTAAAAGAATTGAGCATCCTATCCTAAACTAACCTAACTTATGTACGATATTCAGTCATTGTTTTATACAATACATAATACATATCTCCACTTGTCTCTACATTTTCGATCGATCCTTTGCAGTTGGATACACGCATCCAATTCTAATCTAGTAAACCATCAAAAACCTATCCTAACCTTTGTACGATATTCAGTCGTTGTTTTATGCAATGCATAACAAATATCTCCACTTGTCTTTACATTTTGATCTATCCTTTGCTGCTTTGATAACTTTCACCTAATTATTTCTACTTCGCAATCAATCTTGTCTCATATATGTTATCAGAGTGGTCAGATTTTTAATCCTAGATGGATCGAGTGTTAAAAGTAATTCATATTTGTTTCCATCATCAAACAAACATGCGACTTCATCTCAAACTAGGTATACCACATTTTTTTCAATATCTACTGACACATTATCCCATGACGACTTGCACAGATGATGTTTTCATACAATGCATAACAAATATCTCCACTTGACTCTACATTTTTGGTCTATCCTTTGCAGCTTTGATAACTTACACCTAATTATTTCTACTTCACGGCCAATCTCGAGTCATATATGTTACCAGAGAGGTCAGATTTTCAGCCTTAGATGGATTGAATGATACAAGTAATTCATATTTGTTTCCATCATACAAACGCGCTCTTCATCTCATACTAGATCTACCACATGTTTTTGTCAATATCTCCTGTCACTTCATCCTTTGACGACTTGCACAGTTGATCTGCCTTTTCTTGCCAATAATTTTTTCATACTCTTCACGATGACAGTGTTTCAAATGTCTCCACACGTTACTCGTTGATTTATGTTTATTCAATTTTATTTCTTTTAGGTAAAGTTTACAGACCCCCATCACCCCATTTCTTTCGAACTATCGAGGACTCAAGCTATAACCCATCCTTCCACAACAGAATCCCAATATGGTCTTAGTTTATTCTCATCGGACTCTGATTAATATCTCACCATTATGTCACACATATACATCATTTACCCTGAGATAGGTTCATGGGAACCGTTGCACCGACTTCAACAATTTCGATGTTACCTCCGTCTGACACAACGTATGCAATTCATCGCTTATCCTCTGAGTTTTTAGGATAATATAAACAATTTATTTAAGGATTTTTCATAGTTTTATTGTTTATTTTATCAGGAATAATTACAGATCTTGCTGGATGCATCAATGTTTATGCGTTCTTGTATCAACTTGGTGCGTACATACATCCGTACCCATCATCACATATAGTCCACCATATCTTTGATATAGTCTACCATATCTTTGATACGAATACGGAAACCTGCTCCATCCCCGTATCTCCATAAATGTAGATCCCCGCATTTCCATAAACGTTCTTCTTCTTCTTTTGTGTGAACTTTAATTATTCGAATCTTATCCAATTCAATGTACCTCCAATCTTTATCCGATAGAAACTCCATCATACGCTTCAGATTTTCTTCAGTCCCTAGATAGAATTTATTTACCACTAACCCAATTTTTCTTACATGTGTGGAAGTTTTCTGCTTGGGACATATTAATTTCAAGATATACCTTCTTATTTTCTTTGAACTCTGTTACATACGACTGAAATGTTTCGAAATCAGTCACCCAAATCCTGTTTTCTTCATTGTCCTTCCATCTATGGATAATAGTTCCCGCTCTTGTGATTCTTGTTCTCCGCGTTTGTAGATAATTGATAACTCCATCACTTGTCAATATATCCTCGAACCAGCCCAAATCATCTTCGGAGATTTTTTCATCCAACACTCGTAAACAAATGTTTGAGATGCGAACATCCATTTTTATTTATTCTGAGACGATACGCACGTATCCGCTTGTTCTCCACGTATCACTGACTCCATTCTCGGCGTGCAGATACCTTTTATATCTTGATTACATGTTACATCTTGCAAAACATTAGGCCCATCATCGCTCACCGTGGTCAACATGAATGTATGTGTGTACGTCTATAGAGCTGTATACGTACGTGCATGGGTATATTCGAGCGTATGTACGTGTAAATGTATTTAAAAAAAATACATATATAACATAATTTAAATTTCAATACAATTTAAATATTTCAAATAGAAAAAAAATCGACGCCCGAACCTTTCTTCAGTGGCCAAATTATCACATTAATAAAATGATTTGGCTTTGTCCGGGCGTCAGTGGTACGTGGAGAACAAGCGGATACGTGCGTATCGTCTCAGAATAAATAAAAATGGTTGTTCACATCTCAAACATTTGTTTACGAGTGCTGGATGAAAAAATCTCTGGAGATGATTTGGCTTGGTTCGAGGATATATTGACAAGTGATGGAGATATCAATTATCTACATATGCGGAGAACAAGAATCACAAGAGCGGGAACTATTATCCATATATGGAAGGACAATATAGAAAACAGGATTTGGGGGGGACTGATTTCGAAACATTTCAGTCGTAGGTAACAGAGTTCAAAGAAAATAAGAAGGTGTATCATGAAATTGATGTCTCAAGCAGAAAACTTCCACACATTCAAGAAAGTTGGGTTAGTGGAAAATAAATTCAATCTAGGGACTGAAAAAATCTGAAGTGTATGATGGAGATTCTTTCGGATAAAGATTGGAGGTTTATTGACTTGGATAAGATTCGAATACTTAAAGTTCGCACAGAAGAAGAAGAACATTTATGGAAATGCGGGGATCTACATTTATGGAGATACGAGGATGGAGCAGGTTTCCGCATTCGTATCAAAGATATGTTGGACTATATGAAGGAATTTGAGAGGAGACTGCAACAAAGTGATGATGGGTACGGATGTTTGTACGCACTAAGTTGATACAAGAATGCATAAACATTGATGCATCCAGCAAAATCTGTATTTATTACTGATAAAAAACCAACAAAACTATAAAAAATCCTAAATTAAATTGTTTATATTATCCAAAAAACTCAAAGGATAAGCGATGAATTGCATACAATGTGTCAGACGGAGGTAACATCGAAATTGTTGAAGTCGGTAAGAGAATATATTTACAGGGATGCAACGCTACCCATAAACCAATCTCAGGGTAAATGATGTATATGTGTGACAGAATGGTGAGATATAAATCAGAGTTCGATGAGAATAAACTCAGACAATATTGGGATTCTGTTGTGGAAGGATGAGTTGTAGCTTGAGTCCTCGATTGTTCAAAAGAAATGGGGTGATGGGGGTCTGTGAACTTTGCCAGGATAGAATAAAATTGAATAAACATAAGCCCACGAGTAACGTGTGGAGACATTTGAAACGCTGTCATCGTGAAGAGTATGAAAAAATTATTGGCAAGAAAAGGCAGATCAACTGTGCAAGTCGTCAAAGGATGGAGTGACAGGAGATATTGATGAAAAAATGTGTTACATCTATTATGAGATAAAGAGCCCGTTTGAATGATGGAAACAAATATGAATTACTTGTATCATTCAATCCATCTAAGATTAAAAATCTGACCTCTCTGGTAACATATATGACTCAAGATTGACCGTGAAGTAGAAATAATTAGGTGTAAGTTATCAAAACTGCAACGGATCGATCAAAAATGTAGAGTCAAGTGGAGATATTTGTTACGCATTGAATGAAAAAATCGTCTGTGCAAGTCGTCATGGGATGAAGTGTCAGGAGATATTGAAGAAAAATGTGGTATACCTAGTTTGAGATGAAGTCGCCCGTTTGTATGATGATGGAACCAAATATGAATTACTTGTAACATTCAATCCATCTAAGATTGAAAATCTGAACACTCTGGTAACATATATGAGACAAGATTGATTGCGAAGTAGAAATAATTATGTGAAAGTTATCAAAACTGCAAAGAATAGATCAAAATGTAAAGACAAGTGGAGATATTTGTTATGCATTGCATAAAACAACGACTGAATATCGTACATAGGTTAGGTTAGGTTTTTGAAGATTTACTAGATTAGAATTGGATGTGTGTTTCAAACTGCAAAGGATTGATCGAAAATGTAGAGAGACAAGTGGAGATATGTATTATGCATTTTATAAAACAATGACTAAATATCGTACAAAAGTTAGGTTAGTTAAGGATAGGATGCCTAATTCTTTCAACATAAGATATCATGAAGCTGATGCTCATTAAATACTTTGTAACAACAGCAAGGGATGTTGTGCTATAGGTTAGGTTAGGTTGCGTAGGTATTAATGCATCCGGCAGTATATGAAAACCCTTTTGCACAAAATGTATGAAAATACCTACATTATACCGACACAGTGAGGGTAACGATCATGTATATATGCATTGTGTCGATACATAAGCCGCCACAGTTAGGCTAACGACCCTGTATATATGCATTGTGTCGATACAGTGAGGATATAAAATTAAGCAAATCAAGCTCCACATTCGGGATTCGGCAATATCTCAAAGGACAGCATTAACTAAAATATGCTAATCCTAAAAATGAACGAGGGAATACGAAGTCAAAGGATGCTATGGGTGTATTGATACAACATAATAATCTGGACATGGGTATCAAAAATAATGAGAAAGAGAGTGCTCAACATGGTGCGAGCGAAAAAAAAGTATGGTAGCATTAACATTCAAGCTAAGAATGTATGAAGATTGGGGTGGAAATGACTAAATCGATATGGTGGGAGAAAGATCCAAACCTTAGCCGAAATTGAAAATAGTGGAAAATAAGGGAAAAAATGTGGGATACTTTCAGTGGAATGGATATCAGTGACAGTGATATTGAAATGTGTGAAGAAAAAAAATCCCTAAAGTTGAAGAAAACCGAATTATCAAGTGGGTAATGAAAGGGTAACATGTATAAGAAGTGTGAAATTCCATATTAAAATTAAATTTAAATCTGACTTTGTTTCAAATATCTTGGTAATGAAACACGAGGAGAGAGAATCCTGTCTCAAACGATTGAGTGCAAGGAGAATTGGGTATATTTCGGATATTTGCGGGAATATAATGAATGGAAATGTGGATAATAGCAAGAAGAAATCTGAAACGATTCGATGTCATAACTATGTAACAGTGATTAAAAATAGCGTCCATAAAAAGCTCGCTGAAGACTATATACAAAGTTTTGGTTGTAAGGATACGATTGCAAGTGTTGCATACATTTCTCCCAAAGGTCGCCGTTTATCTAAAATGTCTACTAAAGGCGTTTGTCTAGAAAACCAATAGATCAGAGAAAAAAAAAACACCCAGATGATAAAGCCTTCACCGGTATGACGAGTCGACAGCTTCCGGTGAGAAATTAATATACATCATTGATAAAGAACCCACAGAGGGGCGCTGATACCAAGGATCAAGATAACACAAAAGAGGGAGGTTGAAGTCATTACTTTTGTTTTCGCCTAGATGCTCACGTCGAATTTTCGGTGTGAAAATATTATGTTTTCGTATAAATGATATCTCATGTATATATTTGTATATATAAATGTGTCAAAATCTATTATCATTAGAAAAATATATCTAATAAATCTTTGTTTGCAATATCTTAAATTTAACTCGAAGGAATAGCATTTGAAAATGCACTAAAACGCTTCCTACCTTATGTTGAAAATAGGATAGCTAATTGAAGTTAAACACAGCTGCCTAAACTATCGTAGATATATATATAATCAGGTGAAGGGTAGCAAAACCGTAAATGCTCTAGGACCCCTCCATCCAGTAAATCGTCGTCTAAACGTTGAAGTATACATTTGCTTGGGATCAATAATGAAAATTCCATAGAGATGCAGCATGGACTTACACCTCGTAAACATACATTCCTATGATTATCGTGCAGAAATTTACATCTTGAAACTATTAGTGAAGGATTAAAACAGTCAGCTATTTATTATACAGATTTCTCTATGTCTGATAACAAAGAAAACGATGGAAGGAGATACTGCTGGGGTAAGTACAACGGAGCGCTAAGGGTTAAAGTAGCTCTGGCTTAGTCGTAACAGAATGTCGTATATAGATATAAAAATACCGCAATGATACAACAACCTACCAATTATGCCTGAAATAGTGTGGAAGATGCAAACCTAAAATATCTTAAATATCTATAACAATCTTGCTCATAGCCTGCTGTCCGTATGACAGTGATTGGTACAGGTCGATCGCTTGAGAGTGCATCAGCCACAGTATGAAAAAATAGGCAGAAATACTACGAGTACACTTACGCATGAATTGATGAAAGCCCGTCCACATCAACAAGATATAACCTGTAAATGATCATGTTATGTAAATAATCCTTGTATGCTCTTACTTAAATAAAATATATCAATTATAATCCAGACATAAATATATAACGAAACATATACTCAATCATAGCAAACAAGATACGGAAACATATTTATAAGACAAAGACTAGGTATGGGCAATCTCACCAAATTTTCCAGGAGTGCATCCAATTAACCCGCAAACGGCTTGTAGGTGTTGATTCTAATTTTGAGTTGGGGTGCCTGATGATGAGCGATGCTCCAGGCCGAACCATAGCAAAATAATTTTGTCGGTGTAATGACAGTGGGGAAATTCTTATTCAGATCAGTTGTGTCCCGTCAATTACACGACTCAGTGTTTTAGAAGGTTTAAAAAGCATCTCGACACATGGGGAAAACAAATGCTGATTTACCCCACCTGAAAAATGAAAGGTTTTGAAGACTGGATAGCAGGAGCATTGCCAGGTTGCACGAATATCTTAAAATAGCAATCCTCACTGGATTATCTTCGCGATAAGATAAATAGTTGATATTCGAATACTATAGCTACAAAAGACTGTTAAAAACCTCACGAACTGTTGAAGTTTCTTAATAGTTTATTGGGCGTGTCCCGACATATTTTAGCACGTCCAAATGGTTAGTCAAGTATCTTCATCAGCTCGTTCCATATCACAGGTACTGAATTTCGCTCTCACAAAATCAGTGTCTTCGTGTATGGAACATATACAGGCAGAATATAGATCAGTTTTCACATTAGTAACTCAAACTAATTATACGTATAATTTTTTTTATGGATTACCTGATTCTATGCCTCTCATTAGTGCATTTTCTTTCTTCCATAACATGTAACAATTTTTTTGCATGTCATTCCTAAGCACACCTCCCGTAACATAACTCTCCTTAGCATAATTCCATCAGTGTCACGTCTCTCCTTTGCATATCGTTCTCTGCATAATGTCTCCTCTTTACAAACTTCCATTTTGCATACTTCTCGTTTGACTTTTGTTTCAAAAGTCATGTCTCTGATCTATAATTTTTGTAAATTGAAGGTGTTCTTTCAAATTCCTCCAGCATTCCTGGTACACCAATGCGAGCTTCAGATCTCACTCGTCGTTCCCTTTTATTGCGCTTGTTTCGCAATAAAACATCACTAACCCAATCCAGGGATTTTCCTTGACGCCACTGCGTAATTGTCCTGAGGAAGTTTATCCCAGTAATTGTTGGAACTTGACGAGCTACTCGCCTGCAAAAGGAGCACTTATTGCCGCCCGGTTCGGCGAGCTACCCGCCGGCAGAGGAGGCAATTGCGGCCGGCCAGACTGGTTACACTCCGGCCGAAGGATCACTACCTGCCGGCCCATCTAGATACTTGCTGGCTGTGAGAACAGTTACTGCCAGCCGGGCGGAAGGAGCACTGTCTACCGGCCTGGCGAGCGACTCGTGGCAAAGGAAGAACTTGCTGCTGGCCAAGCGCGAAACACTCTTGCAGAAGGAGCACTGCCTGCAGTGAAAGCACTTGCTACCACCCCAAGCTACTCTCCGGCAAAGGGTAGTACTTGCTTCCGGTCGGATGAGCGACTCCGGAAGAGAGAACAATGGCGGCTGGTCTAGGCAAGCTACTCTCCAGCTGAGGGAACACTTGCTGCCAGATGACGAACTTATCGCCAGCAGAGGTGTACTTTCTAAGGCAACTGATTGTCGGAACAGTTCAACATGGGCTTGTATAAAACTGGTAAGAACATTTACGGGTGTAAGGGGGATCGAGTGATATAAAATTTCAAAAATAATTCCACAGTTGATAAAATTAAATGCCTTGCAACGAGGTCAAATGTTCATATTAGATTAAACACTAAAATTAACTAAGCTTGTGGTATTGTTCAAAGGTTTGAAGGATGGATGTACAAGTATCTGCACTTGGACTTAGAGTCACTAGCTTGTGAGGCCACCTATGACACAAGCGTGCGGCTTCCACACGCAAACAGGATTAGCCAAGCCGACACAGTCCATACTTTGGGGTCATCTTAACGAAGATCATTGAAGTAGGCCACCTTCCTCACTGGCAACGGGTGATTTGCTGCCTTCACGTCAATTGTTTTCGAGGAACGGTTAGTAACGGTTACTAACCGTTAGTAACGGATAATAATTATTGCATTATTCTTATACTGTAGTGATGTTGCACGATCGCCTTGGTCTGTGCATAATGCTAGTAGCATCGTAACACAGATCCCCTCCAGAGGAGCTGTCCAGTAAACGACTGTAAACTATTCATGATTAATCTCTCTATTTGTATTTATAGGATGATGAATCGTCATCTCATCTAGTAACATTGAGTTCATTGAAAAATTCGAAGCCCAATTTATAGAAAAAAAGTATGTAGGCTTTTAAATAGTGACTTACTGTTATATTTACACTAATGAATTGATACTCTATATCAATAAGCGGAATTTACTTCAGAAATATTAAACAGCTCTGAAAAAGAATATAATCATTTGAATTGCAGTGCTAGGTTTTTATTCTTCGATTGAAGGCGCTCTGCAGTGCATCATTAGAGAACAGTACTTACGAGCGTCTAGCATCGAATGTTTCTGCCAACAGCCGTTACCTCATCATTCCACGCATAATTTAACTCAGAATTATTCGTCTCTGATTGGCAAGGTAGCATATTATGTATTGTGTCACCGTCACCCAAAAATATTATGCTGGTTTGCGAATGAATATAGTTTTTTGCTTGTTCTTTTGTTATTGCAGGGGCTCTCTGCCTAACATAGACCAGCCCCGCCGTCGCATCAATTGCTACCTAATGAATTAGGCTGTAAATTTCAATTAAGAATACCTATCAATTTTTACATTAAATATTCTAACGTCCGATATCAACACCTTGTGTCATCAGGGTATAGTGCAGATTTGTTGTGTACTTTAAATTCACTTTGTTAGATCTTCTTCGTGACATGTGTATGAAAGAGTCGTGTTCTCATGTACAGGTTGGTAAGTAAGATGTCTCCCCACCGTTCATCCGCAGCCCAATTACTCAGTTACCAGTTCTTAGCTTGTCATTATACTTATTTTAGGTTTACTATGTATAAATTTATTATTCCGCAAGAATGACATACAATTTGTGTAGGAATAACATTTTTTTATCTATTTATTGTTATTTATTTGCTGCGAGAGCTGAGTTATCCTCAGTGGAGCTCTTGATATTGACTGATACTCAATCAGTTACCACGACCCAATGAGTTGTACGACATTTCAAACACTCACGTTATATTCCCTCATATCAGGTTCAATGCGTATACCTGAGCCTGCTAGAGACAAAAAATGACCGTGAAGCAATGAGAGATGCCTCCTGTGTCGAGGGTGTTCTAATCAGGAAACAGTTGTTTAATTATATTCTTATTTGATGAAAATCTCTGTAAAAAAATTGCGTCCTTCATCGGACGTAATTCTCCCAGCAGAATGGATTTTATTGTGACAACAATAGTTGCTATGGAAAAATTTTGACAACCATAAAATGACATACCAGTACATTTTTTTTCATAGGTTTACAAAAGTGTTTGCACAGTGCATACTAAAGGCCACGATACACCTGACCGTAATGCATGCATCGCCGAGGGTATGCCTGCTTTATCGTTCAGTCATTAAGATAACCCCTTCCGATCAGCAAATATAACGTGTCCAGAATCATAGTTACGCATAAGGCAAATTCCTTCATGAGATGAGGGGTTAAAATGTCTGTGAAAAATCTGAAAAAAAGACAGCTAGTTGATGGAGGTTATGCCTCGTT